>BJBW01023661.1:0-12651 GCA_004320125.1 Scolopax mira
ACAGCAAGATCTGATTCTTGTTTTTACTATTTCTATGTCAATGGAATTTCCTTGTCTTGAAAACAGATGCTCCTTCTTTACTGTAGCTTAATCATTCTGTGCATCAAGTTTGAACTATAGACATGGTGGATTGGTGTTGTTTTGGGTGTGGTCTGTGTGGGTTTGGTTTTTGTTTGGTTTTTTTCATCAGTTGGATGATTTTTTTTCATCGGACTAGATGGTCCCTTACAACTTACGTGATTCTGTGATTTGAGACAAATGTTTTATATAAAGGCTATAAAACTATTGTCATGCTACCTCAGGAGGGCACCTCAAATATGACCTATGAAATGAAAAAATAAAATACTTGTGCAGCCTCGAGGAGAAGTCAAGCAATATGTTTAGCCAATTACCTGTTCAGAGGGGAGGCTGGCCAGGATGCAAAAGGATCTGGTATACTGTCCATTCAATTTGCATTTTTCCTGGGAATTTATCAGTATTTGTGCCATTTGGTGATATGTGAAACAGCAGTGAAGACATCAATCAGTAGAAACAATCTTGAAAACCTGGTCTACTAATTCTGATGAATTTTCATTCTTCTTCTTGTAACTGATGCTAGCCTCAGATCAGACACTTAAACCATATTTGTCATCAATCCTCTATTTCCAGCTTGTGACAGAAATTTGATAATTTCTATTGATTGTTCTTTCATGAAGGGAAATATGAGGCGGGTACCTCTGTCCTCTGTGTCCTGAGCTGAATCTGAATGCCTAGCTCTGGATAGTTAGCCTGCCAAGTGGGCTCTATCAGCCATGAGTTTTCTTACTGTTCAGCATGGCTAATCCATAACATTTTCTTTCACTTCACCATATTTCATCTTATTTTCTGAAAAAACGACTTCTGTGTATCCCATGGTCAATGCACCCTTACTCCTGTGTTCCTCTGTTCCTCCAGTCTAACACTGTTGTTCTTAATATGCTTCTAAAAAAGCAAATTGTTGGGAACAGTTTAAAGAGATGATTAAGTACTGACAAATTTAAGCCAGTGCTTTAGAAAGACAATCTTATGTTATCTGTCATTTCAGCAATGTTTCCCTAGCCCTACTTAGATAGGATAATAAATAACAAGAAAAATCGTGTGAGGCAATATGACAGAATTCAGGAAACAGAAGAACCAGCAATTGCTCTCCAGCCCGGCATAATTGTCTTTTAAGTACATGTGTATATTATATACATATAACTTGGCAAAATCTTATATTTCCCCACAGTTAAGCAGGTTCTTTCTGTAAAGGTAGATCAGATCTTTTCTGTCCGCGGCAGGAGCCCAGCCTGTTGGCACACTTACAAGAGCCTTGGCAAAGTGCAGAGGTCAGCTTGGTTTGAGAGGCGAGTTAGAAGAGCTAAGCTCCGTGAACTTGCAACTGTCAAATGGTGATAAAATATTACTTAGCACTGCGAGTTGTGTAGCTTAGCAGGAAGCTGTGAGGTGTCATCGTTTGGACTGCCAAGAAGTGAATTTTTCTTAAGCTTGAAAGAGTGTTGATAAAACATGTCAGGGGCAAGAAAAGTTTCTGTGTGCATGTATTTCTACCTACATGGGTTTACCTACGTGTGTGTTGATTAGGAGCTTGTGAGATGTGCTGATTTGACAGTCTTAGTGCCAGAACATACTGATTGCCTGCTGAATGTGCCTAGTCATGACATCAACGGGGCAAGCTTTCATATGTTTGAAAGAGCTATTCTCCAGCTCGCTACTTCTGCCCAACTGGAATCAGATTTTCAAAGGCTTTTGTTCCCTTCAGTCAGTCAAAAGCTTGGCATCCAGTGTTCCAAAAGCTTTTGAAAGTTTGATTACTGACTTTGCCAAACTGAACTCTGCCTGTGAAGTCCCAAAGTCCCACTATTGATATCTCGCTGACGTGGACTTTTTTCGCCAGTCTAGGTGATGACTTCATTAATGTGAGCTGTTGGTCACTAAGAGCAAAACCGAGGGAGTGAATGAGTCTTGTTAAAGCCACAGTGCAGCCAAAATAGCCTTTTGAATGTGACTGCATTAAGGTAGAGGTGACTGAAAACTTGCCCACAACTCAAGAAATCTCTGAGTTTCGAATTTGTTCGTTGTTGGATTTCAACTGCATGGCACAAAGCTTCTACTATTTCATAGATACTGTGCATAGTCACTGTACTAAATCCATTTTCATGGAAAACATTAATTCCAGAACCACTCACCCCATCCCTAAATGGCTTCTGTTTCCAAGTGCTGTTAGTACAAAAAGGATTAAACCCGTTTAAAAAGGTACATAGTATGAAACACTTCTGGAATGCTATTGTTTCTTGTAGATTCCATCACTAACTGCCGGAATATCCATAACATTTGCATATAAGAGAGAGTATTCAGCATTTTTTACAGAAAAACTATAAAGGAGGGACAAATATGATAACTGGTGGGATTTTTCCTTGGTGGGTGTAAAAATCAAAGTTTATTGCATCTATCCACATTTCTTATCTGAAGTCAGCGGAATTATGTTTGTTTCATGAGACCACAGGGGTTTTTTTACAAACTAATCATAGATGGAAATACCTGTAATTTTATTTTATATATATATATATAAATATATATATATATATGAACTCAACCCTGAAGAATGAAGTATTTCCAAAGTCACAGAGAAAAGACCATAGAAGGGTTAACACTAAACCTGAAGAATCCAATCTGCAGCAGTGCCTCCAAGCATTCATTAGAAAGCCCTGCTATCAGTAATATATTTGGATTTAAAAGATTAATTCTTACTTACTGGGTATTATGCTACCTTCCCGCCATTCATTATGGGACAGGCAGAATCTCGTCACCTTGTTAATATAATCATTGTCATGGTTGTGGCATTATGGCGAGCAATGAACATGAAATATATAAAAATGGGGTTAGATTTGACACAAATCTAGACAGATTACAATCTAATTCATTTTGTAGAATAGGATCTCATATGGAAGTCAAAATTAAGAAGAAACTAAAACATAAATCATTGTGAACTTTTGTACTATAAATAAAACTTTCCTTAAAAAGCAGCTCATTGGGTAATTTGAAAAGTTTGTTTTGCTATGGACTATATAAAAGAAAAGTGATTATATTATTAAAATATCTTTAGAGAGTATTGCAAATAAAGATAAATATAAAAAGGCATAGGCTGAATTTATGTCCTTAGTAGATAATGGCAATCTCCCACTGATTCCACTGGATGTTTAATTCTCCCTTCCATAAATTACTGAATTCTATAGTCACAATCTGTGTTTAAACCTTTCTTGAGGCTATTCCAACATCTGCTGGTGTGAGAAGTATGTAACATCCCTTCCCAAATGCTTTAAGGAGGCAGATATTGCTCTAGGGAAGATGAGACAGCTGTCCGAGAACAAGGACAGCTCTTAGCAGGGATATATTTAGGTATTGTGTGACCTGGGTGGATTCAGGGGACCTGCCAGGGTTGTAAAAAGCTCTGGCAATTTTTGGAAAAAAATTAACCTTCTTGAAAAGCTGTTCTTCCCCCTTCTCCCCACTGAACCACCAGACCTGGCAATCTACACTAGCTGATAGTGTAGTAGCGCATCTACATTATATGATAGTGTAGCACCCAAACTGCCCAAGTAAAGCCATGGTGGCACAGTCACATGGCACAGTGCCATTCCCTGCTGCAGTACTGCCTCCTATCTGAGCTGTTTACCATGGGGTAGGGCACTGGAGATGCAGTTAGAGGGCTGCAAGCTTTGAAACCACACAGTTTTGACAAGTTCTGGTGCCTGTGCCTTGCCTGACAGTGCAGATTGTCCAGGAGGACAGGACAGCAAGACACAACATGAGAGAGTTCCCCAGGGAAGTGGAAAGAGTTGTGTTGTCCTGACAAAAGCCTCCTGTGGCATCGAGGGCGGACTAGGAAAGTCACAGGAAAATTTGTTTTGGTTCAGGAGTGTAGAGCTGGGTTTTAATGGCCACGTGGTTGGGTATTCTGTTAAGGGCATCATTTCCAAATACAGTGTCCCTATGCCTGGTAGTACTTAGTTCAGAGATTTATTGGTTACTACTTTCCTATTTGGAGAGAAGGGAATATTTGATATACTATTTGACAAAGCTGGCAGCTAATTCTGGACATTAAAGGAGCTTTTCAGAGCTGCAGATACTTCAAAGTTATTTACATTTCTCTTTTATAATTAAATGTCACTTGTTTAAACAGGCAAAACAAATATTTTTGGGGTGGCTTAAATGACTGTTAATATCTTCCCATTGACTCATGGGAAATTACAACGTGTTTGGGGGCAAGAGAAGCCACTCTTTCAATCAATCACTCCAGCTAGTTCACACTTACCACCCATATTACACTGTCTGTTCAGGCTTCTGGCACTCAGAATTAAGCTTTTTTTTTTTCTTTTTTTTTTTTTTCTCCATGGGAAGGTTGTCATAATAGATGGTACATTTGTAAAGGTTAATAGCACCTGCCAACCTCATAGGAGCGATAATTGCATTAGGATAGCCAAATAGACCAAGGAAAGGGAACTCAGGTATCTTCAAGTTCAGGCCAAGTTAATGGTTGCAGTATCAATTCCTTGTTGAGACTTATACTGATGCTAAATCTTGTTGCCATGGCTCTAACAGTATAAGTAGTTTAAAGATAGCCCAGCTATGTTTTCCCAAGCTGCAGTCATTCCAGCATGGACTCTATCCTTTCTATTTACCTTGAGTTTGCATGGAAACTCATGTTCCCTCTCACACTGAACAAGTTCTTCCTTTGAAACAAACAGGAGAGAGACATCACATGTTAACATATACAGCCTACAAATTTAATTCTTTGAGTCAGCAAGGAAATATGTTCAGAGTCCCATAGAATTACAACTATAACAAACAAACTTCAGACGAACAGAAATTAGTCCTAAGAGTGCTGATATAGAAATGATTCAAGTCATGGTTCGGGCTGACCTGAAATTTTAGAAATGAAAATAAAGCCAGATCACAATGACATATGGTTTAGGAAGGACTTGAGCTAGTATTATTAGCATTTTCCTATCGCATTTGTTCAAAAAAAGCTGCAAAGAATACTTTCAGTACGCTGGTGAGGGAAAGTGTGGGGCAGCATTGGAAAAATATTTGAGGTTTTCAGTAATTTTTAACTGCAGCATGCATCCTCTTTGCATGATCGGGTTTTGATAATTAACAAACAAAATTACTTGCCAAAAAAAGAGAAACAGCCAAAATCAGCCAAAATCCCAACAGAACCCTCTGTAAATAATATGTTTCTCAACGTGGCTCTTCAGCTCTGAAAAAAATCTCACTTTTGTATCAATAAAAAGTTCAAACACAGTGAACTAGAGAGAAATTTGACAAAGATATTAGCACATTATCTGAATGTGCTCTGAGTGTTAAGAACAGTGAAGAGTTCTAATTAGAAGAGGTGGGGACATAGAGGGCTGACTGTCTTTCAGTATCCCACGCACCACTTGCTGACTCAAGACAGGGTGCTATATTTCACACTTTATGCTGGACATATCAACAAAGGAAGATATTTTAAAAATCTTTATGAGGGGTCGTTGTTTGATTTCCTCACTTGTATCTTGCTAAGGCAGAACAGAAATGATTTCAGTAACTAATCCTAGTTAGTTACCAAGAATTATTGCTTCTGAAATCTCTTCTGACACCAGGTAATGTGCAGGGCTACATGAGATAAGCAAAAACCTCCATGTCTTCCCAGAATGACCGCAACCTCTTCAGGCTCATATCACATCACATCCCCTTATGGTCCAGGACAGCTGCAAGATAAGAGGATTTACCAGATGCATAGCCATGACTGTATAGACAAAGTCACACTCTTTTCTGATCACAGAAGATTTTAATAGCCACAAACAAGAAATTCCCTTACCTTGTTTTTCTTGTGAGATACTGAGAGAGGCTGGTGAATCATAAGTTGCTTCCCATAAACATAACAGCTACTTGGTTGTGTTACGTGAGAACAAATACCCATGTAACCCATCTTCAGTAGCACCCAAACCTAGCTGCCTAGGGAATAGTAAAGTTAGGGGAAGGATATCATAGGATAGTTTAGATTGAAAGGACCTTAAAGATAGTGCAATTCCAATCCACTGCTACAGGCAGGGACACCTCCCACTAGACCAGGTTGCTCAAAGCGCCATCCATCCTGGCCTTGAACATCTCTGGGAATGGGACATCCACAACTTCTCTGGGCAACCTGTTCCAGTGTCTCACCACCCCCATAATGAAAAACTTTCTTGCTGATACCTAATCTAAACCTTTCTTCCAATCTGAAGGCATTACCCCACATTCTATCACTACATGCCCTTGTAAAAAGTTCCTCTCCATCTTTCTTGTAGGCTGCCCTCAGATCCTGGAAGGCCACTATAAATTTTCCCCAGAGCCTTCTCTTCTCTAGACTGAACAACACTAACTCTCTCAACCTGTCTTCATAGAGAGGTGCTCTAGCCCGTTGATCATCATTGTGGCCATCCTCTGGACTCACTCCAAGAGGTCCAGAAGAGAATTTCCCTCTACTATTCATCCATCTGTCATGGATGACTATCCATCTGACCATCCTCTGTCATATTTACAGCTCTGCGCTTTCCTGAGTCAGATGTGGTTTTGATATTTTTAATGATCCTCCATGGATTTTTCTTCTGTGAACTCATCCAGTCCCCCTCCAATCCACTGTTTGCATCCTGTTATTTTGGAATAAGTGTAAACAAGTTGGTAGGAACTCCTTGGGTCTCCTGCCTTGTGTGCTTTACCTGAGGACTGGCCTTATCTGAAGAAACACACACAAAAAACAGATGAGTCTGATAGAAGGCTGTTCTCTGCTGATTCCAAGCAAACAAATGAAGCTTGTAAGCAGTGATGATATTTGAGTCAATGAAGATAAGATCTGATAGATTTAAGGGGATTGTGATCCAAATTGTGATCTCACAAACACTTGCATACCAGGGAAAAGTAAAATAGTTTGTCAGTAAATGACACCAAATTAGTTATTAATACTCAGCTGCTTTTTGCCTTCCCCTGCTATCTCTAAAATAGGGTCAAAATTCTCACTTGCAGGAGAATTGCAATGATAAATAAATACTAAACATGTTAATATGTGCTCAACTATTGAGCTAGTGTATGGATGAACAACAGATGTTGACTTTTTCCCTGAAAGAAACTAGTGGGCATAAAGTTATCAGATACAGACTTCCATGTCGCTCTTGTATACCATGGTGACCAAGGAACATAGTGGAAGAAATAACAACAGTGTGATCAGTTGCTTAAATAATTCTCTGTCTCCTATGATAACTGTGACTCAGAATTAAATAACAAAATATTCCTTAAAAAATTCTGTAAAGGCTTGGCTGGGAGATGTCACATTCGTGGAACTTGCAATATATTTAGGGGATTGTCCCATAAACATTAGCAGCTCAGCAGGTTCACAACCCTGAAACGTCACTGTGGTATGAATTACCATGAAGAAATTATGTTCACTGAGACATTTATTATTATTATTATTATTACTACTTCACAGGAACTATTGACCATTTCTCTAGCCTTGCTCATTCCCTTTATGCCACTCTTAATTGTTTTCTGAAAGGAGTCCTTGTCTGTACAACTGAGCTCTAGATGCAGAAAGAATGATTAGCTCCTTATTCATTTATGACAGTATTCAGCGCTCAAGTATGATTTTACAGTAACAGTCTTAAGGACACCTTCCCAATCAAGTGATTATTTTTTTACAGAAGGGTGCAAATTCCATCTTCTCAAAAATGAGTAATGGCCTAGAAGTTCCGTAAATGCGATGCATACCCAAACCACAAAAACAGCATGTACCCAGAAATTATCACCCTCTCACAGAGGGAATTTGTGTATGTTTCTCTTAGAACTACTTTTCCATCTTGGAGATGGCCTCTAGAGGATATCAAATGTACAGTATCAGCCTTTTTATGCCTTTTGTGATGATTTCCAAGAGTAATTGGTGCTCATTAACATTAAACTTGCTATAAAAATGTACTTAGAGTGCATCATGAATTGGTAGGAGAGATTTCTGAGGGTTTTTTATTCCTTTATGGTTCCTACATGGCACAAAAAGAGAGTGGAAGAGAAAATAATATAAGGGTCAAGAGGCCTGGGAGTTTTTTTATTTCACAGACTTGCATAACACATCCAAGGAGGAGCTATGGATGTCAGAAGTATGGAATTAAAAAGAAAAAACTTTTTGCAACTTCTTGCATTGTCTTAGGCAATAAGCCATAAATCAGCAGCAAGGTCATAACAATAGATCACAAACCAGGTCACTCCAACACAGGCAAGATTTATCCTTCCCTCCCTATTCCCTTTCTTCTAACTGTCTCATGATCTTCCACCACCAACATAGGAAGAAAGGAAAATAGGCTCAGGCCTGCTTAGGATGAATGTTCTTCCACTTCACTTGCTTCTTTTCTTTCTTTCTTTCATTCTTCCTTATTTATTGTCTTTCTCATGTTCTTTCTATCTTTTCCTCCCTCTCTTCCTTCTTTTTCCAAAGCAAAGTAAGCATCAAAACCCAACCTTTGCAACTGGATTTAACCTAACTGAACTTAACATCCATGTAACATCACACTGTTTCTCAGTGAAACTTCACCCAAGTCTACCAGTTTGCCAATGTGGGGCCACCTGAAGCCTCTGCTCTAAGGTCTCTTGAGGTCTCTTTATAGCCTCTGAGCAACTTAATTTCCTAATTCTCAACAGAAAAAAAATAAAAAACGCTACCCCCTCCTTTCCCTTATGCAGTAAGTTAACATGACCTGTTATTCTACCTCCTTTTTAATGCAGTTTTTATGGGGTATTATTATTACTTGCTTACATAATGTTAATTAATGTCATGTGTTTTGAAAAAGTTCTAAGTCTACTTAACCTATCTAGCTTGTTGTATGCAACTTATTATTGATTCAAGCCCTTTGCTAGAGCTTGAGAAAATTTTAGACAATTAGTGAGTGGAGTGTACCTTTTCTAAAACACATTTTCTTCAAAGGTCTAACATGGGTAAGACCTTATTCTCTTTTCTGCATGGACCCATATTCCTCAATCTGTAGCTGCCACAGAGAAAAAAAAATATTAAAAATACATATTCCCATACATATTTACCATTGAAAAGAAATACAACACTGCCATAAGGAAGAGAAAAAGGTGACAGTCTGTGGGAGAGACATTAAGGGGAATCTGGGCTTGACCTGCCACATAAGCTCCAGCTGTTCCTAGCCACTACTTCTCCAAACTCCTCAGGGTATATCATGCTGAGTTACAAAGGAGAATTGTCCTGGTTTCTCCTTGGTTGCTCTCCAGTGAGAAGCATCATGTTCATACTGATCTCCTTAGACTTGATTGTCATATCTAGGACTTTGATTATATCCTAAAGGTACTCTATGGTAAATGTTTATTTAAACAATTTCCTCAACTTCCCGGATGAGGGACAGTTCCTTCTCTAAGTTAACTGCATAGATGCAACGTTTCTGTAAAGGAGACAAAATACACATATGGAACATGCTGATACCGTCCTGAGCCCACACAAATGTCACCACCTGACTTGTGGCCAAACCTGAACTGGTCTCATACCTGGTACAGATCTCTAGATGTAGTATGGGTAGAGAGTCATACCATCTTTCCATAATTTCTAGTGTTCAGTGAATAGTCAGCTGCATCTCAGTTGTTTGGACAGAGCATAGTGTATAGATATTTCAGGACAAAAAAAAAAAAGTTGGTTTAAAGCCTAGCAAAATCAGTTTATTTTAACTTGTTTGACAGTTCTCCAAGGCACACTAGAAATGTTCAGCTAGTCAATAAGATCTGCATGTGCAGGTCAACCAAAAAAAAAAACTAGCCACAAAACTACCCATTCATCTTCTAATTGTCATTCCAGACCAAAGATGGGTTGGTTCAGTCCCACTTCTGCTTTGAGTTAGGGTACTCAGCCTAACCTAAAGCATCTTTAACATTAAGATAAATTACACTGTTTGACTTTGCAGTGAAAGAACTTGTGCTATCAGCCACATCTGAGAAACTGGTTAGGAGGCTGTCCCATAGTCCACTCATTTGACTTCATGGTAGATGGGTAAGGAGCATTCCTGTGGTTGATTACAGTTGGAAGATGGGTTAAGAAGCCATTGCTTCTCTGCTCTAATGCTGTATCTGGCTCAAAAGCATACACAGGCTTATCACACACCAAATTTTCTACTGGGAATGACAATTTGATGTGATGGCAAGAGTGGGGTTTTTTTTGTTTTTTGTAAGAATATAATCTAACTCAGTCAGCCATACCTGGAGTGGTTTAGCAGCTGGCAATGAAAATGCTCCTCAGCCCAGGAGAGGGGAGCAGAGAGAATGGACTCTGCTGGGAGGCATTGCTTGCCAGATGGGGAGGCACTCAGATACTGCAGAGCTGAAGGGAGAGGCAAGAGAATCTGCATAAATCTCAGACTACAATCTGAGAGAAAAATGAGATTGTCACAATAAATTGTTTAGATCTATGTGTTCTTGATGAATTAGTTTACAGTGGTGATATCACTATTACTCCTGGGTATCTGAGTTAACATGTCATTGAAACAAATAGGGCAGTTCACTTGGGAGTTATTGTCCAGCTCTCTGCAGACAGACAAAAAACATTACAACTTGTATCTTCAGCTAACACTGAGAGGCTTGTCTTCACCATGGTTACCCTCGAGGCAGTTTATTTTTTTTTAAGGAAAGCCAGTGGAAAAAAGAGATTCAAAAGATTGGGAGTTGTAACAGCAGTGACCACCATTGTATGTTCCTTGCCAGCCCACTCTTTGCTGATACTAGTCAATAACAGAGAATTGTTTTTCCCGATAGTGGGAAATCAAGCAAATGCATGCACTAGATATTAGGGTATGATTCTTCATGACTGTTTGGAACCTCAATAAAAATCTTCACATCTATCTCCAGAGGTACAGAACAAGACAATCATGAAAGTTAAATATTCAATGTGCTACAATACTTGGACTCTGCAACATCCTTTCAAGTAGGTTAAATAAAATAACCACATTTCAAGAGTACTCAACTCAGAGTTTTTTGTTTGGTCATTGCAGTTTTTTGTTTGGTCATTGCACTGGTGATGGTTTTTAATTAAGCAGGTGGGGCAGACAGTGGAAGCTAGTCCATGTCAGGTGTATATCTAAAGCTCTACATGTGCTTCAAAAATTTGCCTTAACAATCAGTGAGTATAATAAATCAATGTGCTTAAAAAATGGAATCATTTCATCATGCATATGTGTGTATGTATATAATGTGTCACCAACAACACTCTCTTCACTTTCCTGAACTACTGAGATGGGCTGAGATGGAGATAAAAACTCAATAGGAGTTAAAAGACAAATTTCTGGTGATTGTCAAGTTTTGGAGTTTTTTACTTAACCGACCTTGTCTTGTTCGCTAAGAAAAGCAGAGATTCTGTCAGTTGTGTTTTCTGTGATGGAAACTTCCCAGCAAAGCCATGCTAGTCTCCATTTGATGGCTTGCAAACCACCAGAGTTTTCGGTTACCCTGACATTAAAACTTCAAATGCAACACAGCATGCAATCCAGTCACCTGGGTTCAGAAAGATGCATTAAGGGCAAAACAGGCACAGGTAGTTCCTTCTAGAAAGATCAGGAAAATGGAGAATCTGTCTTAGGTAACTAAAAGTTTGGCTTGTTTAGTTGAGCAAAGCAGAGACTGAAGAGAGTGGTTGCTGCCAGTAAGTGCATTAAAGATTGAAGTGAATACCAAGGAAAAGGAATAGTAAAGCTAAGAAAAACTTTTAACACGAGATGAGGATGTAGGAAGTGATGAGTGGGAATAAGCTGTCCATGAAAGTTAGAAGTTAGAAAACTGTTTTCCATTGACCAGATACGTGCTTTTCTGGAGAAACTTTCCAACTATATCAAACAGCTACACAGTGTTGATTAATTTTGTGACAAGACAGTACGTAATGGTTTCTGACAGTTAGCCAAAAACTGGATTTCAAGCTCTTTTAGGTAGGTGAGAAAACCAAAGCCAGAAGTTATCATGAGTATAAAGCTTGTTTGAAGATCGAAGCATTATGCTGCAGCTGTTTCATAATTCGTGATTCAGAACCACCACATTTTGCTCGTCATATAAAGGGTGTTATATAAAACAAATGCACATAAAACTTCAATCTAGACATGTAATTTTGTGACAGATGTTTGGTTCATATTAGACAAGTATGAAAGAAACCAGTGCTACCTGCAGCTTTTTGGCTAAACTATAGATGTGGAGGAAAGATCAGATATATTCAGTGGTGTTTGGGCTTTGGATGATCTGATTTTTGAAAACTGTCAAGCAGTATGTTTTTTTCTCCTTGAAAATATTCTATAAACATGTGGTAGTTTTGAATATTTCACTGAATTTCACTGAATTTTTTTAGAGTTGAAAGGGACCGTAGAGATCATCTAGTCCAACTCCCTACCAAAGCAGGATTGCCTAGAGCTAGAGCATGTCATTCAGGACGGCATCCAGGCGGATCTTGAAAATCTCCAAAGAAGAGGACTCCATGACCTCCCTGAGCAGCCTGTTCCAGGGCTCTGTCACCCTCACTGTGAAGCACTTTTTTCTCATATCTGAGTGGAACCTCCTGTGTTCCAACTTATGCCCGTTACCCCTCGT
>BJBW01023665.1:0-12881 GCA_004320125.1 Scolopax mira
AGGATTTAGATGAAATTGGCTGAGGGAGGCATGTCTGTCAAAATGACAACAGAGCACAAAGAGGACACAAAGAGAAGGAATGAATGATAGAAAAAGACTCAAAAATGACAAAGGGGGAATATGGGAAGAAGGGATATGGTGGATTTGGAAGGGCCAAGATTGTACAGACTTTCTTGAAGAGAAATGAATAGCAAATTTTGAGTGTGGATGTGCTTAGTGCAGGGCTGCCAAGGTGCAGGTCTACTCGTGCCTGAGAGGGGAACTGCTGGTTTCAGAAGGCTAAAAACACAAAAATCACATTTTAAGCTATTGTTGTGTAGCTTGTTATGTTTTACTGGATGCTTGAACATAATGGAATTTTATGTAATCTCTCTGCTCTAGTAAATCTGGAGGATTGTTCTGCCTTTAGAACTGTTATTTTTCTTTAATTTAGGTTAGTTATTTAAGGTAGTAAGTTGAAAATAATTGCAAAGGAAGGAATGGTCTACAATTTATGCAAAATATATTTTTAGGGAAAAGAATTGTAAGCACTGAATCTATTCCTTGAATGAATTTTTGATACATTCTTAACATATTTCAAATTTATGCTCGTGGTAAACAAGGAGTTTGATTAATTTTTGCAGCTGTTCCTGACCTATGTTTTTATATAAATATGTAAGTCATGGAGACTACTTGGGCATTACCTAAAAATTCTTCCAGACCATCTGTTTGATGCAGTTTCCAAGTTACTAGGCTTTACTTACTGCCAAAAAAAGAAAATTAATGGTTTCTGTCCAAATCTAATGACTCTTGAGTTGCATCCTTGTGTGGGCTGTAAGTGGCAACAGGGGTATTACAGTGCCCTGGTACTTTACGCTTTCTTAAAACCTTAGTCCGTGCTTTAATGCCCAGCACCAGCAACTCTGTAGAGATTTTGTGGGATGAGACTTGGGGTGTTGGTGGATGAGAAGTTCAACGTGAGCTGGCAAGGTGTGGGGCATCTATGGATTATTTAATCAAAAAGCATGAGAGCTGCATTGCTACAAAGGGGAATAACTGGTAGAATTAAATAGAATTACACTTACCGAAATGATATCCAAGTTTCTATCAATGCTTTTATTTTTGCTTAAAGAAACAAAAAGTACAAGCAATGAGGAAACTAACCTATATAAGGTTATATAGTTCCTTCTCCTATTTATTTCAACTGATATTTGAAAACTGTTTCTATTACAGCACAGTTCAAACAACTGTATTCAGCAGTGCTACTGCCAAGGTACAGAAGAGATCAGATGTAATGCTACCAAAGAGATGATTTGTTTTGCCACTTCTTAGGATAACCAAAGTCTATGTATTAAAATACACATCTTGATTTGAAAATTAAGAAACCCAGAACAATATTTTAGACGTTAAATACAAAACAGTAGTAAATATGCAAAATACAGTTGATAAAGCAGAGCAATGAGGCAAAAGAAATAAGTATAATAGTTGATCCTTAAAATGTGGTTCTTTGTAATGCTTCTTGGCTTCCCCCCAGCCCCTGCAGGTCTCGTGGTGTCGGTCTAAAGAGGAGAGCTACGCAGCAGTGAGAGGGTCCTGCCTGACACAATGCAAGTGGAATTTAATCACCAGAGCATCAAAAAGGTAATGACACTGGAAGGCCCGATATCTGCATCAATAGGTACTAACCATCTTGTGTCTGAGCAAAAATGAGGTTAAAAAAAACCATACAGTTTCATGATATACAGTACTTCTTCAGTAAGAGAACTTGTCCAAAATGCACGTCCTCTTTCAGCACAGATTTCTCAACGATTTCAAACAGTAATGTGAAAGCTGAAATTACAGTACAACTGCTAAGACTGAGTGATACTTTGGTTAAATACATCTGTGTGCAGATATCGGGCATTTCACCATCTTCCAGAAGAGAGATTTTTTTTTTTTAACCCTGACATATTTATTCAAAAGTTTGTTATGAACCATTGAGATTGAGTTGCTTATACTTTTGATTTTTCCTGGAGTATCAGCACTCCTTGAAGAATAGATCAAAACTAAAAAGTCTACTGAGGACCAATAGAGCAGAATTATTCAAGTTCACTGAAATATTACAAAAAAGGCTTCCTTTTTTAGGAAAACTCAGCTATGGTAAAAATATCTACTACAGTGCACTGCACTGTAATAAATATTCAACATAAATTAATAATTTACAAGTACCTGAGCAAGTATACAGAGCACCATAGCACAGCACAGCACCAAAGGCAGTAGCTCAGAATTCTTAAAAATAATGCTGTTTTAAACATTAAAAATTCTAAGTATTGTCATAAAAATGAACTCCAGGTGGAGTTTAAAGATAGTGCAAACTTCTGTCTTCACTTTTTTAAAATAAAGGTGTCCGATTTTCTAGTCATTTCACATCAGCAGTGTTGCTGGACCTGGGTACCTGTGGTGGATGCTTAGGAGCAGGTCTGTTGGAAAGAAAGGAAAGAATAATTAAGAAAAATTAAACTTTTGTTAGTTCTCGCTGCCAGCATCATGTCTGAGGCAGGAAGATGAATGATAAAACTTATCTTCCTTGGAGGTCACTTTTTATTTGTAGGAAACTGCAGAAGATTGGGTAAGAAAATATCATGTGACCGTGCCCATTAACATTGAGTGTAGCTACTTATTTCACTTCCAGGTTATGTTTTTTCAACATCCTCTTTTGGAAGTGTACAATTAGTGGTAGATCTTAACAGCCTTCAGGTCTCAGCCCAATTTTGCAAGTGGTCTGAGGAGGCTTTTTTTTTTTCCTCTGAGATCTTTGTTTCTCTTGAGATCGGTGTTTATTAACTCTTTTTTTGACAGGAAGCATATTTATTGGGCTGTTTTTGTAAATATACAATCAGCTTACAGCCCAACCTTCCAGTGTAGCATAAATTCTCCTATTTGTGTGGTGCAACTGTGCCCAATGGAAATGAGTCTGACACTGCGTGACTTTATATAAACTCCTAGAAAATGGGGTTTGCACAGTTCTCAGCAGTAGTTACAGCAGAGTATGTTACTCAGGACACACAAGACCTATAATTGAACAAAGTGCTAATAATGGAGGCGTTTTGCTGAGAGAACTAACCTCATGGGAGTGACGTGAGGCAGAGCTTTTGTTTGCCGGGGCAGGGCTGGGCCCCCGCTGCTGTAGCGCGCTTTGGTCAGAGGGTCTGCTGGAAGAGGCTTCTGAGGAGGGTTTGGTTTGGGGGGTTCCTATTGTGAAACATAAACAGATTAGAAAATAAAACATATTAGTTTTTGGCACTAGCATAATGTATTTAACACAGCAACAATCGAGTTAAATTGAAGATGAGTTCAGGGTAGTTGTCACCAGATACATTTAAATGAATAAGACATAACTTATTTTTAATCAACAGGGTTTTAAATTTAAAAGCAAAGTTTTAACATTAGATTTTGACAATTATGTTTCTTTTGATTCTTTAGTCTAGAATTACTGGGTGCATCTATACTGGAGTTGGTGATTAATTGGTGGTAAACAAAGAAAACATAGATTGACTATATCAAACTGTAAGAGGAGTTCTACAAAAAGATGGAAATACTAGAAACAACTTTAAAATGCAAATTCAGGTGACCACAGAAACAAACTGCTTAAGTCTAGTTAGAATTAGTAGCATCTGCATAATTTTTTTTAGAGATGCTGCTGTGCTTTCATTCTGTGGAATTAAATGATTCATTAATAAAGAACAGAAGTCATCTGCTGTCAGGGATGAGCTAATGTCTCTTCTGTGTGGTCCTCAAAACATTGCAAACATGGTAACATGTCTATTTGTGGTCTGCATTATGAGGAACTGGGATAAATTAAGGCACTTGCTTGGGGCATACCAAAACTCTCCAATACTTCAAAAAACTCACTTCAGATCCTTCTATGATCTGAACTGCCTGGTCATGCTCTTCCTGTGCAATTCTTTATTATTACTATGCCACAACTATCATTAGAAATGTTGATTGAAAAGAAGCAAGAGCTTACAAGCAATTAGATGCACGAATTGCTCATGAATAAAGGACAACTTTTCATTATTTATCTTGAGCATTCTGTTGTTTTCTTACTTTTCATGGCAAATATTTGCCCTTTGAAGAAGCAAATGAAGGTTGACTATCAGTAGGCATTTTGATAAAGAAAAAAATATGGAGCTTCAGAAAACCTCAGATGTAGTCATCTGAAATTTACCACAAACTACATTTTAAAGCTGTATACAATTTCCATTCTCTTTTTCACTATTGACATAACGTGTCAACAAGTAAATAGTACTCGGTCTTGAGTGAATGAGAAATAGCAACATAAAAATATTTCTTGTTTTATCTTATGGTAGTAGCCAAATCTCACTATCTCTTTGGAAGTCACAGACCTTAATTCAACATCTGCAAAGAAGTTCTTCAAAACATAATCTTTCCCATGACACAGAACTAGAACCCTAAAACTATTAAGAGAAGAAATCTTACCATCAGTATTAATTAACCAAAGGGTACTTTGTGCACCAAATTTCTTACACAATGAAATCTTGACATATGTGTTTTAAAGTAAAATATACCAATTTGTAACAAATTAGATCGTGGAAGAAACTGATACATTTTAAATAACTGAATTACCTCTACAGTAAATATAAAATTAAGTTACTTCTATAATAATTTTTTTCAAATTCATGATGTTCATTACATGGGAGGGTATGTACATCAACACCTTGAGTGGTAATGGTATTTTAAAAAAACCCTTGTATCAAATGCAAATCCATCAGCATTATAAATACAACAAACAAATAATGCATCTTTGACCACCATAAAGCCATTATTGCCTTGATTGCCAACAGAAGTGGCCTTTCCCTCAAGTACTTTTACATGATTCATCACATGAAATAGTTTGATCACATGAGTATTCAGCTGTGTGCTTGATCAGTCCCTAATTGTTATTGCATGATTTCTATTTATTCATCAACTGGCAGGATGCTTCGGTACCATAATTAAGAAGAGGAAGGAATCCAGACTCAGCAGTCTGGAGAGACAGAGGAGTGTCTGGAGAAACAGGGGTCTGAAGAACTTAAGATCTGGTAAGGATGAATGAACAAAACAAGAGGAAAACTGTCTTTGTTTATTTCTTTGTGTTTATTAACTGTGTTTTATGTCCCATCACCACCTGCAACACCTGGGAGCAGGGGAAGATCGGCTTTCTAAGAAGCTCAGAGTAGTGATGGGACCCTTTCCCTTTGTGTTTTTCCCCATTTTTGCAGGGGAAGCTGGCTGGAACATCTAATGGTGTGGATGTGTGAATGTAGAGCAGTGCAGTGAGCATCTTCTCACAGCTGAGCATTAAGATAATCTTTGATGCCTAAACCAAACTAGTTCTTTAGTCCTTCTTCTTCCAGAAGAAACATCCATGTGAGGAAGTACATTGAAACAGCATTGATACCACAAATATAACTCTGATGGGGAGACCAGCCCAAGCTGTGAAGGTTCAGATACTCTTCAGCACTGCAGTGCGTTGCATACTGAGCATCTGGATGAGATGATGAATGTGGCAATGATTTTTAAAGTGCTTCCTCTTGATGACCTGATGGGTGCACTTCCAAAAGAGTGCTGAAGCAAGTAATATCTATATAAACAAGACCTAAACTATTCTCAAGTTAATTTACTTCTTCCAAGCTTTGGGGGAGTAAAATTGTTAACTTCAGAAGAAAAGATTTTCTCCCCATAGAGTGTTTTCTGTGTCTCTGCGATATCAAAAGTAGCTACTTCTGACAATCTTGGCTTGAGGTTATGGACATTTTGCAAGAAGTCACTCTTGCTTATTTACTAGGTTGCCTTGAGTTGATCCCCTGTTTGTCCTACTTCTGGGTCACACAGCAAGTAAAAATTGAAACCAGCAATATTTTTCTTGATGGAGGAACCATCAGCCAAACTGCAAAGCTCTTTGGCAGTTCCAGATCTGTCAGTTTTTGGTAGTGACAGTAGTAGAGATCTTGTATCCTACTTTGTGCTTTCTGTGGGATTTGAAGAGGAGGGGACTTTGGAATGTGATTTGTCGTGGTGCATGGGGCTGCTGTGATGTGTGATGACAGGCTGGGGCAGATACAGAGGCACTGTCAGAATGAGAAATGGTTCCTTTTTCTTGGAAAGCCTTTCCTCCATCTGTTCTCTGCTAGTGGGAGATAGCGGAACCTCATAAGTTGCTAGATAAGAAGGAATAGAAGAAATTTCTTTCTCTCTCTTTTTTTTTTTTAATGGAACCAGTTGATTAAGAAATAGAAAAGCACATATACTTAAAATCTTAACTTTGACCACTGTGAAATGACTGTGAAATGTAGAATGTTTTAAGGAATGTAAGAAAATAAACAATGAAACCATTAGAGCTAAAGACAAAACCAACACAAACCAATGCTACTTCAGATTTCCTATATAAGTGATTTTAGAAAGAATCAGTATTTCCTGTTCCCCTGAAAGGGAAAATAAATGACTGGGAAGATAGAAGAAAAAAAAGCTTAAACACTTATAAAAGTTGGTCTAACCTGAGTGATTCAATGTTCAGACTTGGACAAAATTCAAAGCAGACACACTTTTTCTGCTGTCACAATCCATGAGCGAGCTGCCGCGGTGGCTCAGCACTGTCTCACCCCTTTTTTGTGTTATTTTTACAACTGCTTTTCAAAGCACCGCACTGCAGCGAGTGTTTCCTCCTACAAACCACGGGGAACGTGTCTCGGGACAGCTCAGGAGGTTGCTGTGGGCAGAAGGTGCTCTGTCCTTGGACATCCTTGGACTAGGTTCAGGCACAGGCACTCAAGACACAGCTGTTTGAGGATGGATTTGCAGTACGTGCATCCACATCAACAGGATGCTCGTTTAAGATAGCTTGGTGCTAATGAGAGTCACTTCATTTTAATCTTGTGCTATATCCAGAATAGGATGATGTCAACTGAACAGAAATAGCTGGGGGCCTGATTCCTTTGCTTAGACACCATCACACTGCAAATACAACTAAAAGAGAGAAGCCAGTGACAATTTAATATAGACAACTGCACAGTCAACTTCATCTACCCTGAATATCACCTTGAGATGTGGTTTATTACAAAAGAATAAAAAAAAAAAAGAGGGGGGGGTTGCCAGCTGTATTTAAACGTTGCAATGAAAGCTGTGTCTGCGGGAAGCAGTGTGGGTAATTTAAAGTCTGCTTTTCAGGTCTGTGTTCTGGAAAAAAAGTAAATGCAATTCCTAGAGCCCTTGGCAGAAGAGCAGCACATCAAGCTAATGTACCTCTTCCTCTGGCACAAGACATCTGCGAGTTGACTTCCTAAACTATAGCACTGGATTTGGCACCGTGCTGTCCCCTCTGGTTGGGCAGCTGGCAAATGAGCCTGTGTTTGCCTCTAATGGGAAGCTTGTTTCTACTCTTGTGCCTTCCGAGTGGTGAAGAGAGGGTTCAGGATCTTAAGTTTTAGGATCACAGCCACAGTTGGCATCAACTGCTCTATCTACATGTCATTTCTAATCCTGTACAAAGTCTAAAGGAAATAATGTATAAAAAGACCAACGTGGAAGATGAGAAAACGCTTTGTTCCTCTCCAGCACATGCAGATACTCACACCCAGATATTAAACAGAAGCAGATCAATGGTTACCTGGGCGCCCCTCAGCGCAGGGTGAGCTGGCAGGGGTCTCTCAGGCACAGTTTGGGGACACGGCAGCTGGGGGAGGGGCGGCAGGACGCGCTGGGGTGATTTTAATTGGGGCAAATGGTGTCTCTGCACGGGGTTCCTGATGTCAATGCTCTGGTACGGCAGGGGTCGGCTTGGACCATCTCTCTGTGAAAACAACCCCAACCAAAAGCTGTAAACTTCAAGAGTTGACATAAATCTGTAAAGATCTGTGTTATTCACTTCCTTTTCTCTTCTACTCTGCTTTTATCTACCTTCATCACCTCTGCAACCAGAGAAGAAATGAACAGCTTCCAGAGTCCTATTCAAGCAGGAATCCTTCACCAGTCAGATGTTGTGTTCTGGTGAAAGCCAATGACTCTGTCCCAGAGACTAAATTATTTCTTTTCTCCACTTAACATCTCCTCCCGTCTAAAAATTGGAAGCCATAAATGTGTTTTGAAGCCTACATCTTCTCCCCAGTTTACATATTGTTAGTTCTACATGAAATTAAGATCCTGTAATAAGTGTGTTATAATGTTACTTATATGAGATCCAAAATATATAACATAGGAGTTTCCATACGCCCCTCCCCCACCCCTGCTTTTTTATTTATACTTTTTAAGGACTCACCTTTTGTGTGTTTGTATTTTGTGGCTTCATGATGAGATTTTTGCTGAGAGCCGTGGTGTGAACGTGATTAGGCTCAGGTGAACTGGAAGGTCTCGCTGGCCCGACAGACCTGCACCACAAACAGACAAACAAACTGAACACAACAGTCTGCTTTATAACACTTCTTTAAACAGCAGCCTCTTTTAAAAATGAGATATTGCAAGGACTTTCTGACTTGTTATAGTAAACAAGGAAAGTAAAAATTGTCTAGTGCTCCTGCAAGAATAAAAATAAATATTGATTTTTTGGAAACCAGTAGTCTGTTAAATGAGGTTCTGCAATCTGTGGAAATGCAGCTTTGTAACACCCAAGAGACTATTCTAATGAATCTAGCATTTAAACAGTAATGACCTCGAATATGAAAGTTTCAGCTCACTCGACTGGGTTTAGATAAAAGGCCACCAATGTAATGAAACTAGTTCAAGAAAATGGAAATAAAGGCAATACTTCCGTCACTTCTATATTTTTTTTTTATCACAGAAGGAAAGAGTTATACAGTCAAACCAAAACCTACATTATCTACTGACAATCAATAAAGTTAAGCTAAACCAGGAAAAACACTCCTGTTAATACTTGATGACTATTTTTGTTAAGGCTGGCTCTCCTTACATATTCACATCGTTCTGTGATGATGAGAGTTACTCTCTACTAATGTCTATTAGAGTATAATTAGAAAAAAACAATCATACCTTAGTTTCTCTATTGTTGTCTTTTTACTTGTAAACAACCATCTCATTAAAGTCTTCCTTTTCAGATACATGATTGATCCAGCAAAGATGAGGCACAGAATGGTTATCAACACTCCCACAGTTAAACTCTTATTATCTGCAATGAAACACATTGGGTCAACTTCTATCAGGAGCCACCTCTGTGGGAACGTGTGATGTGGACGGAGCAGGAAGCTGCTGCCTGGCCCAGGTTCCTCACTGCAATGCTGGTGGAGGTAATAATTGGTTAAAATCTAGCATTGTAGATCCCTTCCAACTGAACTATTCTATTCCAGTCAGATATCTGTGTCCAAACATGAACATCTCCCTGTGCTCTCTCTGCACACGTATTGAGGCCCCACTTAGGTTGTCACCTGCAAATGGGACATAAGGTCTACGAGCTCTTGTCCTCATCCAGCCACCCACCCGTAGCAAGGCCAACTGGCAGGTTCTTCATGGGCTGCCTTCTGCCAGGGTGGGAGGGAGACAGAGGCTGAGAGGGAGAGAAAGGGGACAGGAAGACAAAAATCATAGCTTTACCACATAGCTGGAGTAAAGTGCAGACTTTTAAATGTTCTGCCCCTCAAGCACGAGCCGTAACTCTAACTCCTTTCTAACCCCATTTTAAGGGTTTCGTTGTGCTGTGTTTCAGACTGGGAAACGGCCTGAAATCTGGGCTACTGTGGTCGAGCCCAGATGGTTGTCAAGTTGGATCTGGAGGCAAGAGAGAAGCTGAAGGAAAGCCTTCAGCGACGGCACCGGGTGCTCTCCAAGGGATGCTCTGCTTAGCAAGGGGCTGCCGCCTTCTGTACTTGTTCCACTTCTCAGATGGCTTTAAGCTGCTTTAAGTACCTTGCTGGGACCTCAGCGAGGCACAACGGGTAGGTGAACCCTGACTAGATGACTTGCAGCTGAGAGGAAGCCTTATTTTTAGGAGGAGGCAGCCAGCAGCTCTGATCCTTATGGATACGGGATACGGGAGTTGGCTGTTGTGATTCTTTGGGACTGCTGACCCAAAAAATGCACCCGCCTGCAGGAGGAGCTTTAATCTTTGCTCTGGTAACTCCTCATCACTGCCTGGGGCCTGTCCTGAGTGGTTTCCAGCCAGCTGGCTCTCCTGAGCTCACCGGGGTGCTCTGTCAGCACCACTGACCAAACAAACTCCACGGGGGGCTGGAGGGGGCGTGAAGTGCTTTTTCCCTTAGAGCACTGCAAATCCCTCTAAAAGATTAATAAAATTAATAAGCTAAGATTATGCAATTTAAATTAATTAACATCTTTACCTAACAATTAAATCTTAAAGGCTTCTTTGTAAGAAAAATACAGAGTGTCAAACGCATGTGTTTATTTTAAGTCAGCTGGGTAAAATCAGTTACTAAATACTAAAGAGACTATGAGCTGTGTTTGACTGAGGTGAAAGTATTTTATTGTGCTAATCCTTCTGTAATTTGATTCAGAGATGTGCAAATGACTCAGCTCATAATCCAAGCCACCCCATCAAGTGTTCATATTCCAATGCAAGTGTCAGCGATAGAAAATTAGGTCCCCTAGCAATTTCCATATTTGTTTATTCCCAGTATTACTGAATGTTAGCACTGGCTTTTGAGAAAAATAGTGAAACTGCCATGCTATATTAAACTATTGTTAAAACAATTTTCTGTTGAATTGAAGAGTTAGGCTCCAAAACAGAAAATGCAAGAATTATCAAAGATGTCCTATATTTGTCTTCTCTAGTTAGTGTCTGTGCAGCACGTTACTATAATATATTTGGTAGTTCCCCTGATACTTAACTTTCAGGTAAGCTAAAAAATGACTGTAATTCTTTAGAGCAAGTCTTAAGAGAAAACATTTAACGCACAAGTAATTACACTTGTTTAGTGCCTGAGCATGATTCTTTGCTATCTCCCCAACTGATAGGTATTTAAAATAAAAAAAGATCTTTCAACAGTGAAATCATAATGTGAAGCTCTGTCATTGAAATGACTGTGATGTCATAAATCTAGTATTACAATTCACTGCAGGATCTGGCATGTAGAGAATACAGTCTATTTTGGGTTTGAATACTGTTATTCATATGAAAACATGCAGATCCTTTTTCCAGCAAGTTTTAGTTTATAGATGTATATGGGAGTAAAACTGCCTGTCCTGTCACTGCAGCACAAATCAGAAACATCTCTGTGGAAGTCACTGCAGTTACAGTGCTCTGGGGGAAAAGGGGCATGTGATGATTATCAGATCCTATAACAGTTCACAGTGTGTAGAAACAATTCCTTCTGAGGTTGGCCAAAGATGAAGTAAGATGCTGTAGCCAATGTTCTGCAGACTGAACGAGGGGAAATTGAAATACAAGGTACAGAAAATGCATGTCCCCAACTACTATTATACATGAGGGCAACTTCTGGTAAATGTGTGGATCCTCCGTAGAAGCACAATATCAGATATATTTCTGATTTTTGATTATGCAATAATTTTGCATTTATAAGCATTGCAATATCCCCTCTCAGTGAGGCACACAGCTACAGAAGCAGGTTACGTGTACAATAAGGTGTCCCTGTCCTGCTGCACTGAGTGGAGAACACCAGAGCCTGGTGTGTCTCAAGGTGGATCCAGGAGCACCACAGCATTCATCTACCACAGCACCTGGCTCAGCTCAGGAGTGGGAGTGAGTTCCCAAGCCTCAGTTTAAATCAATACCATTTCCTATTTATTGCAGTGAGCTACTGAACTTGACCATGTATCCTAAAAACACCCAAGAAAGACAAGGAGAGGCAAAGGAAAGGAACCTGCCAGGACCAGTGTGCCTTGAGTTATGCAAGAAAGTTGATGGATTCCTCCAGCTTTGGTTTTGCTTCACTAAATTTTCAAGTTGGTGCCAATGGATTTGGATTAAGCCCTTTGATTTACTGATTCATTTCCCAATCTTGCTCGTTGCTTACAAGAGGACACTTTGTATTTTCACTCTTTGTCATGGAAGCAGCAGGTAAAGGCATGAATGACTACTAACCTGCTTGCCTAATTGGTCCACTGTCCATGCTGCCACCAAACCCTGGCTTGTCACAGTAGGGAGGGGCCCAGTCAGCCTCACAGTGACAGTTCTTTTTGTTGTTGCAGACCTGCAAGACAAGACAAATGACTGAACATGAAGAGGAAGTACTGGCTGATAAGGCCTCCTAATCAGATAGTGACCCATCTAAAAGAAATAAAGGTTATAGAAGGAAAGGGATGGGCTGCTGGTGTCTGCCTGTTGGCACAACTAAGAGGACATAGAGCAACTCTGAAGGCAAGATGCCACGGAATAACAGAGATGCTAAAAAAGCATTATTTATTTGGCAGGTAATCGTTTGAGTTGCACCAGCTGACAACTTCAATAACATAAGCATAATCACACACCTCTTAAGTCTTATTCTCTCATTGCTTCCAGGAGCAACATTATCTGCTTTCTAAGTTCTGTTCTCTCTGCCCTCACAGGAACAAGAGTCTCTCTACGCTCCTAACGCCGGGAAGCTTTGTCAGCCCACTTGAATGTTCCTATCCATCAGGGCTTGCTCTGGGCTGCACACTGATTTCATCTCTGCTCAGATGCCCCAGCTCTAAGATGGACCAATTGATGGAAAAACATGTAAAACTGGAATCGGAGCTGAGGGAAACCCCCCTCTGATACCACACCTGCACTGTCTATACAGATTCAGTCCTCAGTGGTTTGAATCTGGGTTAAGGAACAAAAGCAAGACCTGATGTACCAAATGCTCCCTGCAGAATAAGAGAGCTCCAAAGAACCAGGCTCATAGAATCATAGACTGGTTTGGGTTGGAAGGGACATTAACGATCATCTAATTCCAACCCCCTGCCCTGGGCAGGGACAC
>BJBW01023670.1:0-12350 GCA_004320125.1 Scolopax mira
TGAGTGTCCAGGTGCATAAGCAAATCATTAACTTCTTCCTCCTGAATTACAAGGGAGTTCTGTTCTCCATTCTTATTCTTCAACCCAAGAAGCTGAATACCCTGGGGGTAGCTGGTCTGACTATTAAAGACAGAGGCAAAGAAGGTATTAAGTATCTCCCCCCCATCATTGCTGTGTCTCAAAATCCTGTGTCTCAAACCATTAAGCAAACGTTTCTATTGTAGCCAGTGAATACTGTTTAAGGGTATTGAATGCTTTTTCCATTGCCATTAATTGAGTGAAGAGAAAACAGACTCTGCTGCTGTCATATCACATCACAATAATTAGCTCCACTATAAATAGCTCAGCTTACTCACTTTTTTCTCTTCCTCTCTTTTTTAAGGTCAAGACTGCAGCCAAAAGGAGGAGCAGCACATCCCAGAAGAGCATCCCTCACTTCTGCTTGGGTTCAGACAAACCAGGGAGATGAGCAAGTGCATCTGTAATCAATGATCCTAAGGCCACACATCATAATTAGAGAAATAATTAGTAGCATTTAGGTAAGAAGAGGGGGAAAAGAGTGTTAACAAGCCCACATTTATGCAAAATTACATTAACTTAATTAATGAGTATTTTCAAACCAATTTTAGCAAACTGTCTTTGTTTTCATTAAGTGATGCTTCTGTATCAAGTTAGCTTATTCTTTAATCACTTCAACAGTAAGTAGAGTCAAATGAGTAGAACCAGTTGTGACACCAAGGCTTTTTCTTCACCTTAATTAAAAGCTTTCAACCCCCAAGCTGGTGAGAGCACTGCCCTTGCCTTTGCTGTAGCTGACCCTCGTCCCCTCTGTCACTTGCTAGAGGTTATATCCTGAATATCCCAGTACCTCTGGATGGCACTGTATTGAGATACTGTGAAGAGCAATAAGAATAAGCAGTCTTAGCAACACCAAGCACGATGCAGGCTCTGTTACTCTGCTCCTGGACATACATAATAAACAGAGCTGTAAGAAAGCTATTTACTGCTGGATCCAAGCTGCACCCACACCTTTTCCTGCTGTATGAGCTGTGCCATCATTTCAGAATTGTCACCATGTTACAGCAATTAATATCTTCAGTATTCAACAGATCAAATCCACACAAAATACATATAAATTGGAGTGGCACTAATTAGAAGAGGTCCTTGAAGTTTCTGTAAGGGTGGTCTAACAGAGCTGTTTGTGCGAGGTTATTGTTATCCCCTGGGAAGCCCTGATGCTTATGGCTGCACTTAGGTATTAAACTTTTCAGTGATGTTTTTTTTGTTCAATACACAGTCTCAGTTCCAGTCCGGGGGTTGCACAATGGTGTATTTAGATCCACATTTAGCCACTGTATGAAACCCGAAATACTCCTTTCCTTCGTAACTGCCCAACTCTTTGTAATCACAGAAGCCTCACCCGCTCAGGGGATTTCTACAGCCGTGTGTGTAGGGGAACTGAAGTCTCTCTCTACTGTTCAAAGCAAAAGAAGATTTTCTGCCATCACTGAGTTTTCACAGGAGCCAGTGGGAGTTAAATATCCAGCTTGAGAAATACATTTACACTCAGGCAGGTCTGGCAGGTCTTCAAGTGGATCCTGAACTACTCGTGGCTATTTTTTCCTGCCTAGTCTCACGTGCAACTGTATTTTCCAGATACACTTATCTACCTGCCATATGTAATAATGTACAACATTGAAAAAGCAAAGTAGGTGATTACTTCTCCCCAGTCAAGTGCAGTAGAAAGGTCAGATTTAATATGAAGCTGAGGGGTGATGAAATGACACAGAAAATGTACAAAAATAGACCGTAGCCATGCTGAAAGGCAAGTGTGTCTGCTTATCCGGGTGAGACAGCCAGCAGCACAAACACACCATTCATCTCCACAGAGGCTCTTTATTGCTCCCCAGTCTTAGATTTGGGACATGGCTCCACTTCCACAGGAGATACCTTTTTTAGGAAGAGCCTGGGAATTAAGCAGGTGAATAATTTTCATCTGCATGGCCTTTGCCCCCCCCGAAAGCCCTCTCCTGCAGCATCACCCAGCCTGGACGCAGGCTCCGTGCAGGACCAGTGACATCCAGTGGCCACCCAGCTCCCTCGCCTCACCCCCAGACGAGAGGAGATGGAGCCCACCCAGATTGTCCCAGGCTTTTACAACGGAAAAGATTTTTCTCCCCGGTCCCACCCTTCCAATGGCTGAGGAGCTGCCACACAGCATACATGCAGTCCTACAGTTTTTTGTTTTAATCTTGGTAGTATCTTTGTCTGAGCTTCTCTGGACTCCTACATAATAGGCACATTGTTCATGGAAATGGAAATAAATGTACAATGCAGCAGCTCCTTGCATTCAGAGCAATACTGTGGCAGTCGCTCTCCATGCTCTAATTGCAATCAGCTATGTTACAACCTCCATATCTAAATTTGATTTTGCAATGCACAATTTTTTCTCCAATCTCCCCCTTAATCCCACGGCAGATTTCAAGGAGAAATTCTGACCACTCACGAGGGTTCGAGCCCCAGATCCAATGCCCTTGTGTTAAAGATTCCAGATCAGCCACAAAACATATGAGAGCCTTTAAAAATAATTTCACAGTTGAAAATTAACTCATGCTTTTACTCTACTGCCTCATTTTTGAATTCAGGATTCAAAATGCCTTTCCAAGCTCAGCTGCACGCAGACCTGCTTGGGTGGACAAATGCCTTGCACGTTATTGGTAAGATATCAAACTTGGAAGTGGTTATTCTTATAGCTGAGAAAGGAAAGTTTCTGAAGCTATCTATGATAGTCAATAAGAAATAATGGAGAATTGTTTCTTTTAAATACAAAGAACAATTCAGTCATAGTATGACTCGTGATAGAGACATTATGAAAGTTATCAGATGAAAGCCTGCCTGCTAAATCTCTTTAATATTGAGCGGAAATGTAACAATTTACTGTCCATGCTAAAGTCTGGGCTTCCTGGAGGAGTATCTTGCATTTCTTCTGCTGCTCTGTGTTCCCTGTATCTGCCTCTGTCTCTTAAATGAGTGCCATGAATCACAGTCAAATAATAATTTTTTAAGAATTACTTCTTTCCTAGGAAATCAGATCAATCCCAGTTAAAAGTGAACTCTGTGACTGTGCCAAATATTTAGAGAATAAATCCCAATCCCAATAGTAATCTGCTTCTTTTATCTTATTGGGCATGATCCAGAAACCAGCACTCCCATTATCTCCTGTGGGCCCATGGTGCGCAGCTTATCAGGGGAGTTTTCAAGGAAGAAGAAATACTACATGTAGAACCAAAAACATATTCCAAAAAACTCACTAACAGCTAATTCTGGCAATCTAGAAAATAAATATATGATCTAAACCTTCATCTGAAATGTAGCACCGCTAACCAAAGAGCTGGTTTCAAATCTCTCTAAGACCCGTATGAAGAGTCCATGCCCTCCAGCAAGTTTGGCAGTCAGCACTTTAAAAAATAAACTCAGCTCCAGAATGATGATTTGCATAGCACATGGTGACTAAAATTAGCCTGCCTCGACTCCATCGCAAGAGGAAGTCTGACTTGCCGCTGCAGTTTCAAGTTTCTTGGCTTTAAGAGAAATTCATAGCATCCGAGGAACACAGTCGGGTGTCCTGCGCAGTTCTTCTCCTCTTGGCTGTCTGTATTCTCCAGCCTGAGGCAATGTCTACACCTCAAAGCCATCCTGCAGCACCAGCAAAAGCATCCTTCTTCCTAACATGGGACATCAGAGTACACTGAAAACCATGAAAGCTCCATTTTCAGTATGAGAATGTTCAGAAGATGATTTATTAAGGAGAAAACGCATTGTAAGTCACAAGATGGTCTGTCCTGGACATATGAAGGATAAAACTTCTCTGAGACTTAATTACCACATGAGACAGAGGTTTCTTAAAGCAGAGGTGTGGTGAGAAGCGCTCTGCAGAAGACATACACAATGTGAAGTCATTTTAGGATGGGTAGGTTAATCTTCATTAGCTATCAGATTAACGTGAGATATCCCAACTTGATTCTCAGTCATTGCCCCACATCATCCTTGCGTAACAGCTCGTGTTCCTCTATCAGAATTTAATATTGTGACCTGTCTGGCCAAACAACTCACACACTCATTCTGTCTCATTTAATTCTGCAGATGAATGGACGTCCATGGATATCTCTGGCAAATTTAAATTATTCAAAAAGTCAATCATCAGCTAAGTGCAAAGCTGGTTTTTGCTTTTTTTTTTTTTTAATTTCAGCTCAAGATGTGGCTATTGCTTCTCTCCCCAAGGTGTATAAATAATTCATTTAGTTATGTAGTGGGATCACTCAGGACCTGTGCTGCAAAGCACTGCTTGAGCAGATCCCTGTTTCACCTACTGCACAATCTCAGCTCAGTTCGACCCTATTTCATCCATCCTCCACAGCTGACATTTGGGCTCAGGGCTTGGGCCCTTGGACCAGGTTTCTCAGGGTTTTGATTCCTCTGTCACTGTGAGGTTCCAAATACCTTTCTGTCTGAGGTTGTACCTACCAAAGGTTCATAGCTTAACGCTAGTATTAAATTTGTTTGAAATAACCTTGCTGTAGCGATGATCCAGTTAAGTACTGGGTTTTTTATTTTATATGAACGTAAGCCAGCATCTAATTTCATTTTCTGCTGTGTTGTAGAATTGAAAGGTAATGATTCACTGTTAAAAATACAATTAAGATGATTTAGTTACTACTTTGACTACAGTATATATCTTATGGAAGGAGCTCAGAGTAAAAGCTCACTGATGTGCAGAGTCCTGACTGGTTGCAATTAGGAACAGAACAGCCACATGACATGAAATCTGATGATACATTGAACTTCTGACCTATAGCAGAAATCCGATCGTCACAATCCAGCTTCTTCCTTTTAGCTCTGTTCAGGAAAACAAAAGTCTTCATTCAACATTCAATTTTCTCCACCCTTCACCACTGGAATTTTTATGTGATCTGAATTAAATATGCCAGACTTTGAAGGTAAATGTTTTAAGCAGCTCAGTAAAATCCATGGTGTCTTTCTGTTTCTTTAGCTATTGTCATTAAGCCTTCTACTGATCTGCTGAGGCCCTGCAGGAAAATGAGGTGCTACTGCATCCAACTTCACTGTGGTTTGAGCAGAATAAAATACTGAATCTAGTATTACTGGATTTTTATTCTTTTTTTTCTAGATGGGAGGCAATCATTGCTTTTTGCCAAGTGTAGCCACATTCTCTGCTCCTAAATTTAAGAATAAATCTTGAAGTCCTTATTCAGGACTCCTAATATCCCAGGCAAAGTTTGAGTATGGCATAGACCACCCAAAATTTAATTACCATGCAGCAGCGGTGAGTTAGGGTAGAACTACCCAATAACCTGCGGCATGTTACAGCCATGGAACTGACATCTCTGTGGTGTTGTGTGAAGATAATAAGTTCTTAAAAGACATGCCACCATGCTGGATGGAGCCCCGTTCAGCAGTCCTCCTGTCTGAGTTTCTGCTCAATTTTATGCACATACACTCTTTTCTCATCAACAGCCAACCTCCATGGGAGCCAAGAGGGAGTAAGAGGACAATGGCTTTACCCACCCACACTTCTCATAAGCTAAAAACAGATTGAAAGCCTAAGTCAATTACACTTACAGCATGTGATAAAATTCTTTGCTAAACTGGGGCCTAAGTCAGTGTGATCTTAGGGTGGAACTCAAATAACTGCTCTTAGAAGAGGAAGAACAGGCACAAGAACTGAGGCAAAGGTTCTCCTGTGGTGATGGGCTGGAGTGAGCAGCCAGAGCCTGAGCAAATGATCAGCGTGATCAGAGAGAAGGAAGGATTGTATGACTGGCTCCGTGGCTACAGCCTGGGAGGAGGAATTTCCTCATGGGAACATTGCCAGGAGGGTGAGGAAATTGCTTGCTTTTCTAAGCGGAAGTAACTAATAAAGAGGGGTGAGAACAAAGGTTCTTGCCTGTGTTGTAGGCAGTGTCATTAAGACATAGTACTAGTGGCACTTTGAGTTGTGTTGTCTAGAATAGCATGCTTCCTTTAGACTTTTTAGAGTAGAGTTCTCTCATAAGCATCTGTGATCACCATTCAGGAGGTTTGTAGCAATGGCTTGTGTAGTCAAGAACAAAAATAGCCCAGGTCTAAGATATCAGTCCCAGATTTCATCTTAAGTTCTGGAGACCAAGTGTTAGTTAAGTTTCTGGAGCTCTTCAACACACCAAGCTGCTTCCCCTGGGCTGCACTTGGGCACATTTGGGCTGCTTCTCATTTCCTTGTTTTACAGTGTGCTAAAACTGCTTCATCATGAAATAAGTGAGAGTTTCTGACCCTCTGAAAGAATTTGTGGGAAAGGTGTGGAGGACCAGGAAAGATTATCAACACTTACAAGTTTCAGGCTTTTGCCTCCATTGGAAAATAAGTAAATTGTGATCTGGATAGAGAGGGCCTTAGCTTCCCTGGAGATCATTTTAATACATCAGGAACTAAATGATGAATTTGGTAGAGCTGCGTGTGCCAGAACCCAGCTTCACCACACAAAACCACACATTAGCTACAGAGCCCAAAAGTCTGTGAAATGCAGAACCAAACAACCTCCCAGAAATTACTCTCTCCTCTAAAAGGGGGCTTTGGGACACTGTGCTGGCTGAAAGAGGCTTGGAGCTGTGCAGGAAAGCTTTTTCTGGAGATGTTCCTACTACACCAAGGGAAAGAAAACTTCCTGCATGAAGATCTCCATGATTACATCTCCATATTGTAGGTGCCATCTACAATTGTTTAGAACCCAAAAATGGTAACTATTTCTGCTCAGAAAAGGAGCCTTTTGTGAACCATTATACCAGAAAAAAAATTGTTTTGAACTGATTCTTCTACATAACTAGCACTTAGAAGTAAGTGTGGTGCTCATGATGAGTCTAGTGCAGGGTTTCACAGTTCACAAATTAATTAAGAAAATCTTGTCGTTTGGAAACTCTTCTATTCAGAGTCACATCAAATCACTGTAGCAGTAACTTGCATGGAAAAATAACATTAGGGATATTTTTATTTTTAGCTGTCTTAATGAAATATAGCAGATGGAAATAAAGAGGAGAAGCCCATCCTATGTGACTAGCCATCTGTCTGGGGATCAGCAACAAGTATTTCATGGATCACAGCTAGAAAATTAGTGGGTAATTAATGTCAGTCTTCAAGCTGCCTTACAGTTCTTCACTCTCATTATTCTACTCTATAGCGTGGCTTTTAAATGCCACTCATGACTTACCCAGCCACAGAGACATGCTCGTAGCACCACCCTTAGCTTTAGAGTACTAAACCTTGGATTAAGCTCCAATGGTTCCCTCCAGGCCCTACCTCCTGCACAGAATTGCAAAGCCATCAGTGATCATGTAGCCATCCACTCACCATGAGCTCAACTACTAGGATCCTAAGGACTATTCCAGTTCATCTAAATTTGCCTTAAAGACATTCATATGCTGCCCTTGGTTCTGTAGCACACCAAGCACTGGGACCACTGGGACAGTCACAGGACCATCCCTGAACTAGGCATGTCATGGAAACCAGCTTGCTAACTTGAACATAGAGTGAAGATCTAATATCCATACCTCAGGTTTTTTTGGGTTGGGCTTCTTACTGACATATAGCTTTTCCAAGTTTGTTAACTAGCTAGTCTGGAATCTCACTCTTCAAAACCGCTCCAATTACTTCTACACGCTGTTCTGTTGGAGGAAGCCTGTCTTGTTTAATGACATCCTAAACAGACACACAATCAGGAATGCTGCTAAAGGTCACACAGCCCAAGCTTTTGGAGATGAGATACTTATTCAGTGTTGTCATCGTTATACTCTCTTGGTGCTCACACATGCTGCATTAGGGCTACAAATTTTTCTCCCTTTCCTTTTTGGGAAAATCAATGCCTTGTCACAAGAAAGTTTTTATATTTCACCATTACAGAGTATTGCTTATTCTTCTCTGGTAACAGGATATTGTTATCAGGCTGTTTTAACTTTGTTTATTACCTCCATTCTGCCAGCTCCTACAATTCACTTGATACTGTTTTGCTTATTTTTATGCTTTGATTTAAGAACAGTGTGCTCCAAGATTGCATTTTAAGAAATGCCCTGAGGAATAGAGCCAAGGGAGTCGTCAGCTTTACTGGGCTGTACTGAGGCCTACATGATGCCTTAGGAAATAACCTCTCCTCCTGGAAACCCACAGTGAGCTGGTAAAACTCTGCTGTATGGCATAAACAAAATTAATCTTCACAAAACCCCAGACACGCACTATCTGAACCTGAAATAGCAGGTGCAAATTGTGTGATTCCTCATACAGGCGAAGTGGTCCCACCAACAGAGTCAAATCTAGGGAAACCTATCTGTAGATCTTTTTTGCCAAGTCTTCTCTTTTGTGGCCCTTTTTTTTTTTTTTTCCCCTTCCGAATGGGTAAGCAATCTCAGTTTACTGGCAAGTACCAAATATTTGCAAACATGTTTCAGTCTACCCTTTTCAAGCTTGCAGGTGCATTTACAAGTCATGGAAACATCCCCTTAGCTCCATGGCAATAACTTCCCCATCTCATCCCTCTTCTTTTCAGCCCATCCTCAGCCAGATGAAGACTCTGGTGGTAGCTGTGCTTGGCAGCGGGGGCCGAGTCAGAATCACAGCAGCTGGTCCTTCTCAGTGTCACACTCACCCAGGGCATCAGGCCTGGGGTGGGATTGGGATGTCAATTAGAAGGAGGTCATCAATCAGCCCCTCCCTTCCAGCTTTCCTCTGAAAACACCTGCAAAGAAATTATTAAAATACATCCCCACTGATCCCCTCCCCCTGGCCTCATCTACCAAGGTGTAAATTAGAGGAGCAGATGTGTGGGTTAGGTGTGTGCTACATTTTCAGATGAGCCACCGCGCGAGCCCTGTGCCACCACGACCACTGCGCCACTGCCGGCTCCCCGTGCCATGTGTCACTGGGTGACAGCCAGGCTCAGCCTCCCCATGCTCCGTGCGGGGACACCCATGTGAGCAATCGGGGTTGTGCTTTGATAAAGTCTATCTGCCTAAAATCTGGGGATTGTGTGGGGATTCTTCATAAAGAAATGGTGAGGATCAACTAATTAACACTCACAAAGGTTGCTGGAGAACTGCAAAGTGAGAGCTTATGAGACGTAAAATGCCATTTGCTTTTCGGTGAAGAAAGGATGAGGAGATGATCTTAAGCACATGGGCAGCACCTCATGCCTTCTGCACCTCATTTGCCGTGGCCCCGTTTGGGGTTTTGTTGCCCATACACATTTGGGCAACATCTGGGCACGCACCATCTGGAGCAGAGGGACCCAGCATCTTCTGCTTTCTGCTACCTCCAGCCTGGACACACACAAAAGCAAACATGCAGCAGTACTTGTGGCCCAGAGATGAGCAATCCCTCTCCACTCCTTCACTGCGCCGCTGGCTGCACTTAGAAAATATGTACAGCCAGAAAAATGATTTCCCTGATATATCATATCCAAGCCAAGGCAGTAAGATAGCAGGGCCGCTCCAGATCTCTCCCTCCTTTCCTCTTCTCCTAAAATTTCAAGCAGCCAGAAGGTTGCACAGAGACCAAGATAAGGAGAATTTCTTCATAAGCTTTACCCAAGCCAAATCCCCCAACAGTTAACCCAAATGTAGCTCTGGAGGAGCTGTTAGCTCTAGTGTTTTCTGTTTCAGCCTCAGGAACAAGGCTGAGCTTTTTCAAGGCCAGCAGCTCCCATTGCCCAGTGGGCTCCAACGGTGAGGCTGGTGCTACCAGCAGGTTGCAGCAAGGCAGAGCTCAGCACTGGCCCCAAAACCCACCTGAATAACTGGAGTGGCAGACCCACCTGGCCACACCATGGCTACTGGCTATTCTGGGGCTCTGGGCTCACTCTCAGCTCCTTGCAGTCTGCAGATCCCCAGTTTGCTTCCCAGGGACCATGAGGAGCCTTTGCCAGGTCTTCCAGTACCTTCTTTCCACCCAGCTCAGCCTTCTGTTGACAGCGCTCGTAGCAGCAGTCAGGCAGCACTGAGCTAATTTCAAAATCCACTTCTGCTTTCATGGCCAAATTAACCTCCCAGCTCTCCAGGAATGGGGAACAAAACCTCATGGCTTCATGGGCTCAATGGTCTGTTAATAACACGCAACATAATCGTCCTCCCTCTGTACGCTGCCACTACACACAGAAATCCAAGCCTTCTTATGGTGCATTTAACCTGGAGCTTTATCTCCCCATAGGGAGGGGAGCTGGGATTTTCAAATGAGACCACTGGGAATCTGTTGCTCAATTCCAATTGTGTTTCAGGGGATTTGGCGAATAAATCGAATAAATCGCAGACTCTTTTAAAAACTCACAGAATGGCAATGGAGATAATTTGCAGGTTATCCACAGAGGCAGACTGCTCGAGGTTCATTACAATACTAGTTAAATGTTATTTATCTCATCCATTGTCTCATTCTAGTTACTCATTTTCCCTGGAAAGCCAAAGAGTTGGACACAGGAGTTGGCTGGACAAGGTTTTTCTTTCAACTGTCATTCCCTGTAGAAATATCTTTTCCTACACAGTCTTAAGCCACCAGCCAGGGCAAACAACTGCTTATTACAGGAGCTCAGATCCAAAGTTTACCACCATTCATGGGGAGCTGGATCCAAGGTTTTGGTTTGGCTGATGATAAAGAGAGGCGAGCAAAGCCGAGTAAACCCAGCTCCAAACTCCTCCCAGTGTCAGTGGCCAGGGACAGGTCTGCTTCCAGCTTATCTTCACAAAAGCCTGTGGTCTGAGGCGCAAAGTTAATTTTGAAGCAGTAGAACTGGGTAAAAATGCATTGCTGTTAATAACAGTGAATAAATATATGAAGTAGGACCTGCTGTGGTTAAAAAAACTACCCCAAGCAGTGATATTCCGAGCGCTGAGCTGGTGGTGCCCCTAGGATTTGCTCCCTGGGTTTGCTGGGTATCTGCCATGCTGGGAGGCAGCCAGTCCCTGGCCCAGGATTTTCTCGAAGCTCCAGTGTTTCCCGGGCTGTAATGCAGACCCAAGGACTTAGGGCACTGGTGTAGGTGACATACAGCACAGCTGCTCGGGGGCTGGAGAGAGGCAGGAGAGATGCAGAAGGGGTGTTACGTGCTACTCGATCCAAGGAACCACAGCTGATGCCCGGCAAGCCCCGTCAGGCTCTGCTGCCCCTGGCTGTAAAAGGGCAGGGGACAGTGCTCCCCAGGGGAGAAGGCTGCCCCGGGGCATCATCTGGGTGCTGCTCCAGGGACAGCACGGCCAGGCTCCATCGCAAAGCAAATTCCCTCCCAGATCCCCCATTTCACTGCACAGACCCAAATATGAACTGGCTCTGCAGCTGAAGGAAAAGGGCAACTGGGTTTCTTTTCCCCAAAAACCCCTCCTGAGATGTTGTGAGTTAGAAATCCTGAGTATTTTTTGAAACCTGAAGGCTATTAAGTTGCAACTAGTACCTTGCTATTGATCTTTTAATGTTGGTGTTTGAGGAGTTTTCATTACAGTAGTGATAAGAAACTATAAAAGAAAGAAACTCAACCCAAACCCCATATTTTCTTTTAGTCGCACAATGCTAGGAGGTAGATACAGAAAAATAACTGCAAGCCTTCGCGCAGATATAATTACATTCCAGAAAACTCCATCCTACTCCTCAGCACTTAAATTCTCTTTTCCAGTAAAACTTGCCTACTGAGCTGGGGTGTTTCCCAAACAAAAGCAAGTTTCAGAGCCATGTTGTCGGATGCCATTCCAATGGGCACACGCCTGAATGCTCTGCTGAACCTCTCTCTCCCAAGGGACCTCTCGGCTAAATGCCCAGTAGCTGCTGGAGCTGAGAACACTCAGGATCGTTATAGGTCAGATCCTTCTCAACCCACTTAAAAAATCAAAATTTAAGCAAGTCAGTTCCTGTTGGTATTAGTTTTACCTGCCCTTGCCAAAACATCGTCTTCAGTTTCCAAACCTGCTGCTGTCTTTCTTAGGACCAGGATGATAATTAGGCTCATCAGGCTGGAGGACCGGTGATTCCAGGCTCTCATCCTCAGTACTCGGGAATTTTATTGCGTGGTCCATTTTAGCCATACCCTAAAATAAAAGAGGTAACATATGAAAAAGATAATAAAAACAACAGTTTTATGCAAATGCCCTGTGCCTGCACCTGTCATGGTTTCAACCAAAATCACTGCAACTGGACTGACAGGTAGCCCTTCCTCTGCCCCCCCCCCCCCCCCCCCCCCCCCCCCCCCCCCACCCCCCCGCGCCAGGGGGGCCCCGGCCCAGCCAAGAGCCAACAACCAAGAACCACAACACACCACACAAAAAAAAAAAAAA
>BJBW01023685.1:0-20785 GCA_004320125.1 Scolopax mira
GGTGGATAGCAGCATCATTCAGTGCTGTTTATGGGTGACCATGGGTGCTGGCTACCCTGCCATGGCCCCACACACCAGCATGCCTGGAGCTGACAGTGAGTTTCCATGCTGGAAAATGAGCAGGACTGTGGACTGAGAGAGATATGCCCATTTGTGACAGCTTTATGAGACCTCAGCTTTGCCCTGGTTGGGAGCAGTCCCCACCGAAAAGAGAGAAGGACTGTAAGTAGGCCTCTTCCATTAAGGGTTTTACCTTTTATAATTCCTTGCTGACCATGCTGAACTGGGTTGTGTGGTGCTGCCTTAAGGAAGCACTAGAAATGTGCTGTACAGCACACTGTAAAGTGTCTGCTGCTATAAACTCAAAGGCTTTCGGGGCTTCTTCAGACTTCCCATCCATTTAAAGCCACAGAGGATATGGCCCATGATATTTTAGTGAATGGTTTTGTTTCTCTGTCTGACTTCGGTTGTCACTGTGTATGGCCAAGAAGCTCTCTGGGCCTTTGACAAGATCCTCTGCTGTTCTAGTGCCTTGTGTGTTTTATTTCATAGGCCTTGGGATCTTTTCCTCTTTCTTTTTGTCTTTAAAACTGCCTGTGTGACTGCTGGGTGAATGTTGGTTACATAATTGATGGACGTGGTCTTGGCAATCTCCTTTTTAAGAGCCATTCCTTGTCACATAAATATCATCTATCAGTGCCCATTGTCTTTATAGAGATCTTGAACAAACAGTTTTATTTCCAATCAGGACATCACACATTGATCTAAACACTCATTTGTAATGGATCAATTTACATTAGGAGAGCAGTATTGTAGCATTGCTGTTCATTATATTGAAAGAAGGATATGTTTAGTTACAGGCTAAAATCAATTAAACAGCCCTGTGCCTTTTGCTGTGAGAAAGTCAACAAGCCAGTCTGTCTTGGACAATTATCCAGATACAGCTCCTTAAAAAAAGGGCTTTGAGCATCATCCCCCCTTCCTCTGAGTTCATGGTTCTCCTTCAGAGACCTATTCTGCAATGTTTTTCTTGTTGTACAGTCTGGTAAGACACTCTTAGCTAAAACGCACATGAGAGAAACAAAGGCAGTCTTGCTGCTACATGATGGTGTATGTGGGAGATGCTGAAAAATGTAGACAGTGCTGTTTGTATCTGGACATGCTGTACAAGTGAGATCATTATCTCCAAGTGTCCCTGATTTTAAGGAAGGAGAAAGGGAGGAATTGGGAGGTAGGGAGGCATTTGTACATTGCTTTGCTGCTTCTTGTCTGACTGCAAAAGAGAAGACTGCAAGGAGTGCTGGAGACTTTCTGATAAAGGGAAAGTGATTTCAGCTGGTGATGTAGCTGCAAGAGAGAGTAAGAACCTGCAGTTTCAAAAGCAAAACACATAGGGGAACTGCAGGGCAATGCAATGATGGGATTTGAAGAGCACCTGTCTCGGATGTGGCAGTGGCAGATGAAGATATTACCTGTCCCAGCCCTCTGCTAGACATCAGTGTCCTCAGTGGCAGAAGGGAGCATGTGCTTGTGGCAGGGCCAGTGAGCAGCACGGTCACCACCACGTCCGATCACCAGCTCTCTCCCACTGGTTTCTGCCTGCTGGCAGCAACTGGCCAAGCTCACAGACTAGGGTGTGCTTGGTCCCATGGCCATCCTGGTGGTGCTCGAAAGGCTAGGACAAGGACTTGATACTCCCACACTAGGTTTTCCTCATCCAAAAACTCTGCTAAACAGGTAAAAGTGATCAGCAGTTAGGCATTTAACTTTGTGGTAAGAATCTCCTTGTGTCTTGGTGGACCTCTGCTGTGGAAGACTTGTACAGCCTTCCTAGCTTATATATATGTAGGTATGTATATGTGGTTTTTTGGCCTGAGAGTTTGCCCACTTCCCTACCACCCAGGCCATTCCAGCCCTTGTCTTACTCTTTCATTACATGCACAAAACACTGCTGCAATGCTAATAATAATAATGAGAGGGAAGGAATAGCAGATATTACAAAGCTTATTAAGAAATTGATCTTTGTTTTGCTCTTGAATAAAGAGGCAGACCTCGAAACTGCAGAAGCCATTCAGTTAATTGGTTATTGGCTCTCTTGAGTGATTATATCCACCCTGGTTCCACCAAGTTCAGCAGGTCTCGTGCTGGTCAATTAGCCTTTGGCATCCAGGAAGGGAAATGCTTCATTCAGGTTTTCTCAGAGCCTGCTTGTGTAGCATAAGGTAGACTGAGCAGGAGAGGTTCCCCATGGGCAGTAGGGAAACTTACTAGCACTCACGGTCTGAATCCTGACCTTGAACTGTCACCAAAGGACATTTTTGCCTGTGCCCCAGCCCTCTGAAAAGGTGGATGCTGTTAAGTGGAAAACCTGCCCCAGGGACTGCGCTGCAGAAGGACAGCCAAGCTGAGAGGGTTTTTGGAGGCCCACAGTCATTTCCTCCAGCATGACCTTCGCCCAGTGTGTACAGGGTCCTGGTACTTCTTCAGGCTGAGCAGTGCCAGCAGGGCCTGAACATCAGCTCTTTTGCCAGCTACGCAGATGGATGCCCTGTTGATCACATCGGGTCTGCAAACTCACTAATCACCACTACGCTGATTCTTCTGGCATTACCGGGGCTACAGAGCTAAGCAGCTGATGCCATTTAGTGGCTTTTCCTACAGAGTGCTCAGTCCTGCCTTCACCACTATGGCTTGCCAAAGGGCTCCAACACTTGCATTGCTGTGATGCAGACCCTGTAATAATAGTTGGTTACATTCAGCAAATTCAGATTTGAAAACCTCATCAAATAGTTAATGACTGACTATTTCAACACAGCAGTTCCTGCAAGACTTGGGAGAGAAGAGAGAGAGGGAGATGGAAAAGTTATTCATGTCCCATCTGTCTGGAACGCTTGTCCCCTCCCTCCCACCCACTGAGTCACTTCCTCCCTTTATATCTCACTTAAAATTTTTCCTTTCCCCTTTAGCTTATGATTAACAGGCACTCACCCTCTGCAAATTGTTTCTTTTTTTCTGATTAAATGGTAGTTACAGTTCTATGGATAAATAGAGCACATTGATTTGCAAATGCATGTATGGGGTGGAATGCAGTATATACTGCATGTGTGGCCATAAACTGATATATCAACTACTGCAACATCCAGCTGGTGATCCAACCTTCCAGACTGAGCTAAGGAGTGCCATAGTAGTGTACTGCTATGGTTATTTTGTCTCTGCTGCCCAAAACACAGTGGTAAGGTGTGCAAGAGAGGCTTGTTGCTTGAACTGTGAGTTGGAGGTGTTTAGGGCAATAGCTAACAATCCAGAGGGGCTTGCTCAGCTCTGGAACCTGACCCAGGTGGGTCTGTGGGGTGGGGCCACTCGCTTAAATACCTCAAGGTGTGTTTCTGAGGGGGCTTTGCTAGCCCAGCCCACTGCCTTGCTTAAGAGGGCTCCCTTAATTAGTAGGTGGTGCAGGACTCTGGGGGAGAGTGTTATGTAAAGCAAGAGAAAGAGCTCATCTCTTGGGCAAGGAGCTCTGCGGTTTCTGGGTATGTGCTGACCTGGCACAGCAAGCAGGGCTGAGTGAGCTACCTGGAACCTTCTGATGGATGGAGTGGGAATGGCTGCAGAAGAAGAGCATGCTGGTGGGTTCACTGTGGAAGCAGCCTGGGTAAGGAAGAGGAGCTTGGGTAGCTTCCTGAACCAGTGCATGTGGTGGTGGTGGTGGGTCTGTAAGTTGTGGAGTAGGTGAAGGCTAGGAGGTGGAAACTTGAACCTTCTTGAACAGGTTGAAACTAGAAAACTAAGGTTTTTCTAGTGAAGGGAGACAGTTCTGTACTGTAGGAACCTTGTTTATGTTCTACCTGCTTCAGCTTTCTTGCAAATGGCTCAAAGATTGGGCATTTTATCTACTTGGTACCTGTACTGAGTTGGTACAGGGGTGTTTTGTCCCTCAGGAGTATAAGGTATTCAGAAAACAAACCTCACGACTCACCTTGTTTTAAAGCCAAACACTTGAGCAGCTATATGTGACTGGAGGAATTTCCATCCCAGGCAGATGCCAGCCTCACTATGCTCAGCTACTGGTTGCTGTCCTCTTTTGTAATCTCCTTTTGTAACAAGATCCCACTCGCTTTTCTGGTTCCCGTCAGTTGGCTATAAACTGGTGGGTGATGCAATAAACTGGGTAGTACGTCCACTCTGGGATGCACTGAAGGCTGGGGCACAGATGTGTCACAGAGCCTCTCCAAAGAGCCAGCTTGGCTCCTGCTGGAGGCTTTAGCTGCACACAGGTCCCACAGAGCCCCAGCCTGGCTCCGCGCCAGCCTCCCAGTTCCAGAAGCTCACTGTAGGGGTGCCTGGGCTGCCTCTGTGCTGGGTTGGCACTGATCCATCCGTGCCTTTTTGGTTTTGGTTTGTGTTGGTTTTTTTTTTTTTTTTTTTTGGCTCTGACTCCATGTCGTGTGAAAGTAGCTGCCCTGTCCCCAGACCTGGCTCATGTGCCACAGCCAAGCCTCTCAATATTTGGTATCTGATAAGTGTCTTCGTCTTCAACGCGTGGCTGATGGTGCAGGTGAGGTGAGACAGGTCCAGGAACTGAGGATGGGCCTGTATTTGCTGTAACTTAACAAATCATGGACCTGTGTGCACTGAAATCCCAGTGGTTTCCCTTGAAGAGCAGGGCTGGGGAAGAATATACTGGTCTTGTGGCTTTTGTGACATCTAATAGGATATTGTAAAATGTCTACCAAATTTTACTGCATTGATTAGTCCGAGGATGGTCTGCGGTGTTACTGGGAGCTGAATAACCAGTAGTGCTTATGGTGCTGAGTATTCTTTTATAAAAGGAAAACTTGTCAGTTTATTCTCCTACGCCTCTGTTCTGATGGGTAGCTAAACATTCTTTAGAGACTTCCTCTTCCATCTTATTTTTGGAAACAATTTTACACATATGTATGTGGGGACAATATAGCTGCCCTTGTATTATGTGGCAAATTATACTAGTATTTCATTTGCCCCAGAGCAACCTTCGGAAATAAGACAATAGCCTCAGTTGTTTATTTCCCTGAGAGGTGTTAACAATTAACTGTGAAAAGAAAAGTAATTCTTCTACCTGTCCTACCTAAACTCTCTTAAGTATGCAACAGCAAGATATCTTTAGGCTTACAAAAAGCTAAGCTCTGTAAGTTACTGTGCAGATAGATTTGGCTGCTGAAGAACTACTTCAGCCTAAGACTTTAGTGCTGCCAGCTGGCAGAAGTGATCATATATGTAAAACCTTAAGCTAAGCCAGAAAAACCTGAGTTCAAATCTCTTGCCAGGGATTATAGGATAGAATGATTAACCTGATTTTATATTTTTGGATAACTATCAAGTGCCCGAATATTTATAGTAATAAATGTGTTCCATATGTGCTGATAATGCATTCATGGAGTGCACTAGCATGATACAGTTATTGTCTTCCTTGAAGATACTAATTATAACTAATCCTATAGGCACATGAATCATGAAACACTGGCCCAATTTCTGCCAGCTTCTGAGATGCATCTGACTTTCTTCATGTGAGAAGTGCAGGTCAGCAGAGAGCTCAAGGCAAAGTTCCAAGGGTGCTGAGGATCCTGAGCTCTCTCTTCAGAAGAGATACAGGCACTTGATATTTAAGCACTTAAAGCTGCAGGTGGGCACTCTACCATCTTATACCTTCTGAGACCTACTAGTAGGTGCCTGGCTGCATCTTGAAGAGTCAAGATGCCTCTGAAAATATAGTCCTGAATTTACAAGCCATTGGTGTTAGCCCTGTGATCCTCCAAGTCAAAATTGTTTAGGAACTCTTAAGTTCCTAAATTAACTTGATGTCTACTGGACTGGTACACTAGCCAGACTTGGAGGAGTGCTGGTGCCTGTTGGGCTGAGTCAGTATGCAACTGAGGATGCTCAGCTACTGCAGAGATAATGCTTCTCTAGGGATGGGGTGGCTTACCAGGTCAAGCTCTTAAGCACACCTTAATGTATTAAAACCTCTTCAGTGCATGGTTGTAGAGCTACTCTCCACATGTTTAGAAAAAGCAACAGAGGAACTGTATGAAGGTTATAATGTTGTAATAAGAAGGCTATAAAAACAGAGAGAGAGAGAAACTAAACCGATGTTCCAGTAGTTTTCTCTTCCCTTGAAATAGAGGTAAGCCCGCCCAGACGTCTTCCTTTTAAATACTGACTACTGCATCTGTTTTAAACCAAAAATAATACCTTTTGATTGGAAATGTTTCAATAATATTATTTGTGCATTTTATTGAGGCAGAGGTTGCAATTATTAGAGTCACCAGGAATTTCAGACATCTAAACATAGCCTTTATTTCTCCAGAGTAAACCACATCCCTGTGCAATTATTCTTCTATCTAAATGCCTTCAAACCAAGTCCTAAACCAGATCTGACATTTGTTGCTGGTGGTCCCTCTTGCAGATCAGCCCTTGAAATGAACATGCAGGGCTAAACAAATGCCCTGGGGATGCAGAGGGAGGCAGAGCTGGTGCAGGATGCAGCCCCAGGTAGATCCTGTGGCTCTGAGCAAGCTGCTGTCACTCTGGTTAGTAGACCTTAAAAGAAAAATAGAAGGGTTTGTCTGGTCATGGAAACTGTTCCTTCAACCATGTGATCTCTTTATGGCTTTTCCCCAGGAAGCAAACAACTGCATCTGTGGCAGAGAAGGGACTTGTCTCAACAGCCAGAATGTCCTTGCCCACAGCATAGTCTCAGTGTTGCCCCCTAATCTTTTCAGCAAACATTTTTTTGAACTTTAATTAAAAAACTGAGGTGGCTAAGGGGTCTCCAAGGCCTGAATCCCTTTTGTTTTCTGGCTTCTATACATCCTCTATCGGCAGGACAAGTGCTAGGCATTTAAGCACTTTCAGTTTCAGTTTCTTGAGGCACGGCATAAATAAGAATTTGGGTGTAGAAGTCCATTAAAATTCTGACAACTAGAACAACAACTTCCTTTGAAGCCAAAGGAGGTGCCCATCTTACAACTTAACCTGGGACACAAGGAAGTGAAAATTTGCTTGGGAGGTGACTTGAGGCAGCAGTAGTCAAAAAGGAATCCTCCTCACCTGGCCAAGGAAGTTTTGGCACCTTCCTATTTAAATTTCTAGCAAATGCTTGCTGGCTTGGAGGTAGCAGGATTAGGCTCATGGTGGAGTGCTAGGATGACAATTGTGACTTCTGACCTCTGCTGTCTGTATTGTCTGGATGTGTTTCCCCCCCATGCACTCTTTAAGAAAAGATGTTGTGAAACCTGAATGATGCATCAGGATGCTGGTATCCCCAGAGAGCAGTTGCAATCTCACCCTGAGAGCCTTGTGGGAATTAATTGCTGTTCCATACTGCTTAGATACCAGGTCAGCACTTCTCCAGGTCTGGGCTTTTGTGACCCGATCTGAAATGTGTGTGCTCTCTCCCTTTCCCAAGGGTAGCAGCATGTTGACTGTCCCCTTCTTCCCCCCTGTCCTTTCAACAGTTCTTAGGAGAAACACTGTTCCTCCTTAATCTTGTGATGATGGTGAGCCTGTAGGAAGGAGCCGAGTTAAGTACAGAGCTCTTACTCTAGTAAAAAAAGCTGGGTCTCGAGCCCTTGATCATCTGAGGGGCAAGCAGATGGCAAGATTGTGTGTGTGCACTAGTATGTTGAGGCTTTTGTCTACATAGCAGGCCGGGTCTTGAGTGCACTGTCAATTAAGGGCAGCAATTCAAAGTGATTCACAGCAGATTACGCCAGCCTGTCTCTTGATGGAGCACGCTCTGGTCCTGTGCCTGCAGGTGCTGCACAGACTGCCAAGCCTGGAGCTAGCCTGCAGTTATGCTGTCAGCCTTGCTTAGATCTAATGCTTTATGACAACTGTCTACCTGTAATGTGATAATGGGCTGAAAACCTCTGCAAAATTGATAGGGTCTCTTGCAAAGAAGGAGAAACTTCTAACGTGGCAGGCCTGATCTCTTTCTTAAAGTCCACATCAACTGCCAAGATTTCTTTGCAGCTGAAATGTCTGGTTCCCCTTCTGCCCCTGACAGGAGGGATGGTGTCTGAAGCTGCTGGTCTCATACTTTCTGCCCATGCAGAGGGAATCAACCTGTTGCATTTTCAGGTGCTTTAAAATGGTTGTTAACTGCAAAACCAAAAGTACTGTTGGCTTTTATCTCCTACGGCTTCTTGTGTTTTCTGCCTGTACTTATCTTGAAGGCAGATGACAACTTTATCCAGAAATTTCCAGGTTTATACAAAAAGTATGTTTAATTCCTAAAATATGAGTCCTTAGAATGATTAACAGGTAGTGTTCTTTAAAAATGATGCTTAACACTGTGTAACATGCCCTGTATAGAAGGGGCCAGATTCCTACCCACATTTTACTGGTGTGATCCAGGAATAGTGCTGGTGACTTTGTGCTTAACACTGTGATCAGTGTTAAGTGGGAGTTGGGCCTAGAATATCCTGATGTAGTTTAAACCCCTCAAAATTTGCCATCCAGATAAAAGCATTGTAACTGGGAAGTTGCAGCCATGGGAGGAGTGGTCGCTCTTGCTCTGCAGATGCCCAGGCTGTTCCCTCATTGATAAACATGTGAGCTACAGGCCCTTTTCCCCAAACTCCCTATTGCAGTTGATGGCACAGTGTTGTCACCATCTTGGTCTAGTTCCTGGCATAGAACATAATAGAACAAAACCTCTTTTCACAGCCAAGGTATTGTCATTTTAGCTGGTATAACTAGGCACAACCTGTCCTTTTCCAGCTTCCATCCTAGCTCAAACAGGCCCAGGGCTGGTGTGAGGTATTGGCAGGGTAGATACTTGTATGGGGACAGCGGAACAGCTGTGTTCTCCTGATGTATTTTGGCTGTATCAGAGAGTGGACTGAATGTGCAGGTGGGGGTGACCGCTGTGGACAAGTGCCAGGCCCTTTGCAGGGGGGGCAGTGAGACTAACCATTAGGGACCACTGTCTGGCACGAGTGGTCCAGCCCTATCCTTGGGTATGCCAGAAGGAAGCCAGGAACTGGCTTTTGGGACTGTGGACTCTGCTCTTAAGATCAGAGTCCCTCCTAGAGAAAACAGGCATGTTTACACAGAGCACAACTATCCTAACGGCCATGTGATAATTAAGAGGCTGGAGGCTGCAGGAGAAACCCTCCTGTACCAGCTTCTCATCCTCCAGAATATAGGCCTCCATGGTAGCTCTGACCCCCATGCCATTCACTGCCACATCTGTGGGCTTATCATGCTTCTTAAAGAGCCCATAAACCCATTAGCTCTGGGTAAATGATCCCTGGGCTGTCTTTAGAATAATTAAAACCACAAGGCAAACAGTTACTCTGGACTATCAGCAGCATATCAACAAAACTTGTGTCTTGAAATGTGTGTTCAATTTCTGTTATTAAAAGGCACAGAGCCATATGTGAAACATTATCATGCATCTTTGTGAAATTAGCAGAACTATTTGAACAAGCATTTTGTCTCAATCAAAACAGTGCCTTATTATTATTATTTTTTCATACTGTGTAGGAAGGTGAGAGAGCCTTTGGAAAGCAGCAGAGCTCAGGCAGGCAATCTGACTTCTGTAGCCCCTGACTATATCTGTTTGCTTGGGAGAGATGGACACTATCTGAGAAGCCCAGGCAATGTTGCTCATAAATGGGGAAAGAGGGGCAAGATGAGAAGTCCTTTGCTGTTTTTCAATCTTGAAATCCAGGAGTTTCTCCTGGTTTTCATCTACTCTTAAATTGCTCTACCTTGAGTGAGGCTTTAACACTATTTACCAAATTCAGTTCCCATTAGGGTCAATAGAAGTCTGACTATTGAGTCAATGGGAAAAGAAAAAAGACCAGTGTTGAATGTGCTCTGAAATTCCCACCACTTATGGTTAGGAACATATATTAGAAAAGTGATGTCACTTATGACTGCTTATGAACTTTCAAAATACCATTAGACCTTAAAAAAAAAAAAAGGTACAGTCCTTAGTTTCTTGAACTGGTCCACTGAAAATGGCACCAAATCCACTTAAGGGCAAGGTTTTCAGAAGGAAGGGAAAAAGGAAGAAGAGCTGTTACTGATTAATAATGACCAATAACTATGGGCAAGGTCAATATGTGGCACTCAGCCAGGTTTGAATGAAAACATGATGTGAAGCATTTTGTTACTTAACTGACATTAAAACCAAACAAACCAACATTTCCCCACAAACTCCAAACTTATTGATCTGTTTGGCAGTGCATTTGGCAATTGACACTAGCATGCGAGTCCCTCTTGTGGATCAAGTGCCTTTAGTGCTGGCCTGGCTTGGCATACAGAGGATTTTTAACTTTTAATCAATGTAGTTGGGGTCTTTTTTGTGTATGTCTGGTTTCCAGGCCGTTGAAAACAAGCAAGATCATATTTGAAGAAGATGATCATTAAAGAAAATGCCAGTGCTTCTTGCCAGGCCTAGTTATCAGCCAAATGGATGGTGATAAGGCAAACAAAACTAAAATAAATAGGAAATCAGTTGATTTAGCCTGCTTAGTCAAATTGAACAACAACATCCCTTGATCGTCAGATCTGAATCAGCAAATATAAAAAACCCAAAGACAGTCAACCCTACACTTACAACCCACTTGAGGTTTTCACGCTGACAACCTAGTCGCTAAGTATATATGGGTCCTCCCACTACTGGTTTGTCTGAGTCTTGGGTTATATTCAGGGATATGACTGCATCACTAGCCTTGCAATCTTTACTTGATTTTTTTTTTTTTTAAACTTAACAAACACACTGGAACTTTTTTACTGTGCCAAGTATTTCTGCTAGAAAATATTCGAGAGGGTTCATGTAATAACAAACATGTGAAGAATTTCTGATATGAAAGAGTCTTGCTTATATTAATTTTTTAGCTCCAGAGCAAGATTAAGTTTGTTCTACAACTGCTTAAAATCTAAACCCATATACCTCCAAATGTGTAGTGGCCAGAACTACTGGCTCTCAGTACATCTATAATATGAACAGTAGGTTTAGCATACATAGTAATATGTGATATAAGCCCTGATAAGAGTCTCAGCTCTCTTCTTTATTAATGTAGACTAGTGGCTTTCCTCCTTTTTCTGGAGAGCTGTGGAAACTGAGCGACCACGACAGACATGTTTTACTTAGGTGGTCTTTTGTGGATCCTTTAAAAGCAGCTCACAAGTACTTCAGGTTATGTGGACTGAGCTGAAAACAGAAAAGAGAGAAGCTCCAGAATTAGCTATTCAGCTGTGTTTGTGTATTAACAGTTGTTAACAGGTAACTTCCACTGGTAAAGCAATGTATAGTTACTGTTTTGTATATTAGGGTTCAGTCTCTCTTTGACATATTGTGAGATGACAAATGCAGAAAATTTAGTAAAAGGAGATGTACAAAAATACTTTCAGAGGCACCACCTGAGTTCGTAGCAAATAGCACCTTTAACTTATATGAGATACTGCAATAAACTGCAAATGCATCTCTAAACATGATAAATTATCACTGTTAGCAAAAAGTAGACATGTTTTAGGGTGACAGACAGCAATAGACAGCCTGAAAGCTGTTACTTTGTGTCATCTCTGGAGGCTCAACAGCCATTAGAAGGGATTTCTGCACATTCCCTTGTGTAAAATCAAGCTAACTTCCAAAACACAGCAAGTTTTCTGGCCTCACAAGAAAGATCTTTTGTGCCCAGTGCTGGCGATGCTGCCACATTAGAGCTGAGGAAAGGGAAACACCACCCCAAAAATCACCACCACTAGCCTGGCACTGCCCCACCTTGCCACCTTCCTGAAGATGCCATGGAGAGAAATGTGTTCTGGTTTCCCTGATCAGGGCTCAGCTTCAACTGTGTGCCTTGCCCAATGTCTTTATGCTGCTATCACATTCTCTGTGCTGCTTCTGAGTGAGTGGTGTACTGCAACCTTTATTTTCCTGCCACAATCATAAGACATCTCCCCCCCCATCATTTGTCCTTAACTTATTGGCAGGGCTGTACAGAAGAGCTGGCTGAACAGTGCCTGTATAAAGGGATAGGGCCTTGGCAAGACACTGCATTTCCAGTGTTAGATAAATACGGGGAGAAGAGTCAGTACAGAGATAGTGGAAAAATCCATTAATCTCTTAAAAGATAAACCTGTACCTTCCTTATATGACCTTACTGGGTATGTGGGCAATGGAACTGGGGATAGTTGCAGAAGAACAAGTGAGTAGGGAGAAATGCAAGGTGTATTTTTTTTTTCAAGCAGCTAATGCTGTGGTTGACAACGAGCTCTTTCATTGGGAATATCAAGCAGAAAGGGGCCAGAAGAAGTGATTCATATGTTTTCCATCTACGTTGAGGAATGCCCCAGCCACCAGGCTCTGCAGATGTTCCAGCTTCCATTGCCTTTTTGTCCCTTCTCTACAAATCCTTTCTATGCAGTTGTCTGAAGTTGGCAGTCACAAGTTGTATGATTGACACTGCAGCTGGGAAGTGACCCATCTGGATCTCAGCTCCCCTCACCCCAGATGCAGGTCCTCTGGACAACATGATTACCTGTGTCTATTGGCACTACTAACATGGGTATGTTGCTCATTTAATCTATACAAGATAAGAATTGCTCTGGGTACGGTGCCTCAACATGGGCATCTAGAAGAAACAACAACTTCATTGATGTATGCATTATACAATATCCATTAGTGCCTGAAATATAAAATATTACAGTTGCCAAGTCCCGAGGCTGAGGTGTGGAAGCCTCTCCAGGAGGGACAAAGTTGCCAGTCAGAGTATGATAAGCTGCAGTCTGGCTCTGAGTGCAGTGGAGATAGCAGTTTGGAAAACCCATCGGTGTGGTGTCTTTTCAGTTGGTGCAGACTCTTGGTCTTTAGCTCTTAACAAAGCTGCAGGTAGTCCTTTAATTAAAGCTCCAAATTATGCGTTTGACAAAGATCCTGTAGGCCAGCAAGCTGTAATGTTAAATGCCAATTGATTATGGAATATCTCTGCAACTTTGCAGTCCTGTGATCAGGACATATCAATATTATAGTTGTATGTCTTCTGCAATTGTGTATAATCGGCGTCTTATTAAATCTACAGCATCCCTGTTGAATTATGTGTTGTGCATAACAGTTTCTAGAGAGATGGAGGTCAGTGTAAGTGCTGCCTGTATAAAAAAGTGGAGATTACTTTTACTGGTAGCACCTGCAAAGGGGAGGAATCCCTAAACTTCTTCTGAGGGCAGCCAGGAATCTCTGGGGCAAACAAATCCTTTGAGATACTCTAGCTGGGAGGCCTGTATTCAGGAGGAGTTGAATAACCAGGGCTGTCAGGGGAGCAATGAAAACACTGTTTTAATCACAAATCCAAAACAGAGCATGGTACAAGCTACTATGAAGAAAATTAACTCTATCCCAGCCAAAACTTGTATAGCTGACAAAACCCTCTGGAGGGAGACCATGCTGTTGTCTTGAAAAGCTTGGATTCTCTCTGCTTTGGCTTTGTGCATGGTAGTTAGAGTCCAGATGACCTGCAAGCAAGCTGGGAGCCTGGCGTTGGAACAGATGTGCAGAGGTCTAGAGCTAGCTGTAAGTGGGCACTCACCCTGGGAGCAGCTGAGCTGTCTTAGTTCTTTGCAGATCAACTAATTAGCCTGGGCAGAGTGCCCTGGTGGTGAAGCAGCACTGCTTCAGGTCCCTAATGACTATGGGTATCTGCCCTGAACTGAGTTCCCTGATGCAGGCACTCCCCATCTTTGCCTAGTACATCTAGCCATCCACATTGGTAGTGGGGAATTGGGCCTAGAAATGTTCTGTAGTCCTGTGGTTTGTGTAGCTGTACATCAGTGGATGTTCAGTTGAACTTGACATTTATAGTATAGCCACCTGGAAGATAAAGCACACCTGAGGCTTTCCATGCTCTTCCAAACACAGGAAAACTTCAGGCTTTTCTGGCCAAACTTCAGTAGAAGGCAGGAGAGCTCTGGTAATGTTGCAGCTGTATCAATTCACCTCATTTAGAATGTATCACAAATATGTTTCTGATTTAGAAAGAAAATGTGTCTAAATTATCTCTTCATTTGTGTTTATTGGAATATATTGTGTAAAAAATACATGCTCAATTGCCACGGAATTGCTGTAATTTATTATGTTATACCTTGAACAACTGGTAAAAATGTATACATGTTAGAGCTGCACCCGAACTAAGGTTTGTGTCTGAGGTGCCTGTGTTCTCTGGGAGGCACCCAAGGGAGAACTTGTTCTGAGGGAGAGCTTGAGGCACTAAGTGATTTACAATGAAAAGTCCTTTGGAAGAGTTTGGACCCCAGTGGAGGAGCTAAAATGCACCCCCCCACCGAGTGTTGGTCAGCACTGTGAGAAGTAGAGCGTGCAGGAGTTCTTCTTGCTCATTGCTACTCAAGCCTAGATATATTTCTATATTTATTTATATATTTGTATATTTCATATACTTGAAAGCGTATCACCAACTATTAATGAAGACAAGCATATCTCTGCTGAAATCATAGACAAAATGTATTTTTTCCTCCCATACTTGTTTGTTTGGGGATTTGTTCTTTCTGTTCCTGTAACATGGGCTTTAAATATTAAGGACTGAGTACATCAACAAGTTACTGGGAGAACTAGTGTTTAGGCTGTACTAAAGCATAAAATACTCTTATTCCTGCAGACTGGGAATCTAAATTCATACTTGCTCCCAAGTTGCTCTAGCAAAAAATCTTTCACTGGGGCAGGGAGGCAGCTCCACCTGCTCGGAGCAGGGTGGTCCATATCTGCAGGCTGCAGTGTGGATGGGGGCTGCATCTGCAGTGCAGTAGCCCTTGGTGCAGGTGTGGCAGTATTCAGCTCCTGCAGCGTTTCTGGTTTGGGGAGGGGATGTGGGAAGTCAACACAACCTCAGGAGGCTGTTACAAGGATAGTAAGAAGCAACAGAGTTTGGTGAGGTCCTATCTACAAACTTGTACCTGACTTGCTGATACAGCCTAGCTCTGGGTATGGGTGATGGATGTGTCGTTGCACTTCCTCCAGCACAGATACTTGTGGGTCACTCTAAGCCCTCTCACTAGGCACCCGGCTCCCTGCACAGACCTTTGGGGCTGCAGTTGAACAAAGATAGTTCTGTTACAAAGGCGAGTCCCTCCCTTGTATGTTGAGGGAGGATCCTCAGTGCATCTCCAGTAGCCTGAGTCGTGGTCTCCTGTATGGATCTTTTCTAAAATCCTTGCTTCAAACTCTGTTTTGGAGTTTCCATCTGCCCACTTCCCATGTGGAGAAGGGAGAGGCAATTATTATGTTAGTCCATGTTAAGAGTTGCCAATTGTCTGGCACGTGTGTGCTGTAGCAACTTAGCAATTTCAGTATGTCAGAGCGCTTCTTGGTACAGGAGTTGTGTAAAGTCCATTAGACATCACCACAAGCTGGCAAGAGACAGATTTCCTGAAGTGCCAGCCAGCACAGTGATATTCATCAGCAAGCCAAGGCTTGCAGGTAGAATCATAGAATCATCTGGGCCAGAAGGGAACTTCAAAGGTCATCTAGTCTGACTTCCCCCCCCAGTTAGCAACCCTAACTAGACCAGGATGCCCAGGGTCTCCTCAACCCTCAACTTGAATTTCTCCAGGGAAGGGGCCTCAACCACCTCTCTTGGCAATCTGTTCCAGTGCTCTACCACTCTCATAGTAAAGAACTTATTACTAATGTCTAATCTAAATCTGTTCTTCTCCAGTTTAAACCCATTACCCTTGTTCTGTCATTGCCAGCCTTTGTAAACAGACTGTCTCCCACCTTTCTGTAGGCCCCACTTCAGGTATGGGAAGGCTGCTATTAGGTCTCCCTGGAGTGCTTCTTCAGTTCATGATCAGCAGTGCTTTTGGGGGACTAGCCTGGCTCTTGGGTAGAGGAGGGAAGTGGGCAACTAACATGCTCTTCTGCTTTGCTGCAGTTGCCCTCAGATCCCCCACTTAGCAGAATAGGTACTTCTAATGCGATTCCAAATTAAGGGTTGTCAATTACTTGCCAAGTGATTTGCTCATATTAAGTTGCACTTTAGACTTTCATTCTCAAAGGTGAACATTGGTATATTTATGATCTTCTATGGAAGAAAACCAGAATTTAATAGAACTTGCTAAATAGAGCAAATGAGGCAGCAATACACCCTCTCTCTGTTATATATTAATCTGGTGTTATTAAGTGTTAACAATGTATTGTATGGACAGCTAAAGGGGACCAGGAAAAGTTTCTGTGTAAAACATGTAAACAGCTAGGTTTGTGGGGTTTTTTTTAATCATTAACTGTTCTGCAGTTAAATCCTTTGTTTTCACGGCTGGTTTGAATCAAATAAGCAAAATTGTACTTTTATAAAAAATGGGATGTTTTGGGATGTACATATCAAAAGGTTCAACGGAATCGTTTGACTAAGTCTATTTGAAAGGTTTCATACTTTCTTAAAATCTGATTTATGCAAATCTTCTCAGGTAAAAAGCTATGATTCTTTAGGGCCAGTTCATGGGAGGCATATTTAACACATCATTTTCTGTGACATTCATAATGCAATCTGGTGGTATTCAGTCACTTTAATCACATGCGTAAAAGTAAAGACGCATAGAAATTGAGAACACCCTCCTGACCTGGGCTCTGTAGGACTTAAGTGACCAATGTTCATTGAATTTCAAATATATGGATATGTAATGTCATAGGTTTTCCAAGGGAATGCTCAGCTACTATCTGCAACTAAACAGACAGCAAGTTTAATGCTACAAGAATATGTATCATTAAACTGTAGAGCATTAACACACAGATGTGAGGAGATCCACCTGTAGCTTTTGCTCCAGACCAAACACCAGGCACCAAGTATTTATGGATTTCCTTTTCCCTTATGCAGCTCCCTTTTCAAGAGGAGGTCTTTCCTGCTCTGGTGTAGGCTTGCTGTCCCTGAGACCTACCATCTTTGCTTCCTGGTCACAGCAAGGATGTCACCTTGAGAGCTCTACACTTTCACCTTGGGCTATAGTATATTTCAAAAAGCCTTATTCAATCCCAAATCCAAATAAGATGATTGATCCTCACTTGAAACACTGGAATTGCCTTTCCACTTCTCAGTAGCTTCAGCAGCAGTGACACAGGTCAGTCCCATCTGCTGCTGAGACACGTTAGGAGAGTCTCTCCTCTTTCCTCCTCCCTACATCTTCACGTTGCTCTCGCGTTGTTCCTGTTTTTACCTCCTTGCTTCATCCTTCCCCTCTCCTACACACACACCTGGCCATTGCTGCCTTCCCCATGTGTGGATGGGGCTGTTCAATAGCCTATGTTTGTGGAACAAGCTAATTTGTCTCATTTAAATGTGTTTATGTTATTCTTGTGTACTTTATGTAAAAGTTGGATCAAGTAATCCTGAGCCCTGGGAAGGGTACTAGTGTCTGCTGGGTGGCACAGGCTGCTGGGGTCCAGTGATTGGGGTTCAGGTAGAGGCTCCTAACCTGAACATATTGGTGGCTGGGCACTGAATGTATTGATGGCTGGGCAGTAAAGTACCTGCATAACCTTGGCAAAATCCTCTGCAGTTCTTTTGGTTTTTTTGTGTGGTGGTGGATTTTTGGGGTCTTAAATGTAGGTTGGCTTGGTGAAGCACTTTCTAAAATTGGTCAAACGCTGTGAGTATGTTGTACAGGCAACCAGGGGAGCATGGAGTTGTGGCAGGAGTTTTAAAAGGTTGATGGTGCAAGAGGTGGCTTGTGTGCCTCTTCCCAGCAGCACTGGTGTGAGTTACCTGGTCACTGGTTACCAGGTAACCAGTCAGGGATCACTGGTCCCCCATATGCTTCCATAGCAGTTGCTCTTGCACATCCTTCCAAAACAGCTGTTGGGAGTAGAAGGGGCAGTGGTGGGCAGCAAGAGGCAGAGAGAGTAATTACCCTTTTTTGCCAGGAGAGGAAATTTGAACAAGACCTAAAGCCAAATACCTTAATGGTTGCAGGTGGAGAAAAGACAATATAGAACAAAGTGTCCCTGTCCTTTCCTCACCTTTCTGGGAATACTTCAACAGGAATGAAATGGGCAATCAGTAAATGATTCTGCAAAATACATTCCTGATCTATCAGCAAAGTCAAATGAGATTACCCAAACAATTTCGAGATTAGGAGCATTGCAGAGCTCTAACCTTTCCTTGAGGGAGGTACACCCAGAGTTTGTATTTACCAGAACACAAAAATACGACTTGTCTCAGGAGGAGATAGTAGGACTTTCCAGGCAGTGCTGTGTTCCCTTCAGAAGGGTCTGAGGCTTGTACAGGAGGTGCTTCAGTGGGCTGTGTTTGATGGCATGGGTGAGGTTAGTGTTTCAAGGTTACACTAAAGAAAGACCCAGGATGATGCCCGTAACTGGTGCCCCAAATACTTTCTAGGGACCCATTGCAGAAATATTGCTCCCTACAGAGCTTCTTGCTGGGTTCCCCAGATTTTGTAAACAGACTTCATTTAATTCTAGAAACAATAGGATTCTTTGTCTTCTGTGTTTCTTTGAGGTTGAGACCACCTCTCCTGTGTGTTTCTAACAAATAGTTTGAGGTTCTGAAATGTACCTAAGACTCCCCTGTTCCCATACAATAATAAATCACAAACAAGCTGTTTAAGTAACAGATTCCTTAGTGCCTTCCTCCAGCACTGGAGGAGGATGTGGAAGCATTACAACTCTGAGCTCAAGCAGGCCCCAATCCCTGCAACAGGAGCTTTCAGGCAAAGCATTCATGCATACCCTGTACTATCAAAAAGGAGCCTGCCTTGACCCAGGCTATTATTTATCTTCATGTCCAGAGCCTTCAGTGAGGTTGGCTCGCTCCTGCCTCAGATGCAGCAAGTAAATCTCTGTGGTAAGTAAAGGGCAGGCATTCGGAAGGCTCTCTGGGGACTTGCAAAGACTGAAGGAATCAAAAGTTGAAATATTTGTGATTGGTTGGGGAATACCCTTATTGCCTGATGCACCATTGCCCCTTTCGTTGTCATTTTGGTTCCTAAAGTTGGTGCTAACATTGGTGGAAGAAAATATGTGAAGTACTGGTAAATGTGATAGTAGCAATGTTTTGCTTTTTAAGTTTAGTTTATTTTTAAGAGGAGCAGCAAGGTATTTCAGAGCTATCTTTTAGCACCCTTCTCAGTGCTAGAACTGACTTCCACTCTGTAGGGCAATAACATAAATATTTATAAATGTTTTTCCTGATAGTGTGTGCAAAAGCCTTTGCTGGTCTGTGGGGATGGAAGGAATAATTGAAATAAATATTCCCCTGTTTTCATTCCCCACTACTTCCCACACTGGGCAATTACCCACTCTCTGCAGCTTTCTCCAAGGGATATATAGAAAAGTTTTGTTGATCAGTGCTTCAAGCAAAACGCAGAATTCAGAACATCCTGCACTTTGTGGATATTCCAAGTTAAACCCAAACAGACTATCTAGAGCCTGCTTTCTTGCTTTTTTTTTTCTTTTCTCCCCCCTAAATTTAGTTAGCAGGTTTTTTGGTGTGTTTTTTTTGTTTTGTTGCATGTCTTGGTAGGTGAAAGTTCTTGCCTAAAGGATAATGTCCTACCTTTTTTTGATGGGACCAATACAAAAAAACTTCCTTCTGATTTAAATCATGAGATTATGTCTTTGGGAAAAGGAAGAAATTTGATAATTTAATGATAGAAGGATCCGTGTATCCAAGTGAGAATTGGTAGGCAAGTGCTCAACTGAAATGAATCAAAGCAATGCATCACAGCAAATCCTGGCTCTTCTTGCCTAGCCACTGAAGTTTCTTCTTTGTGTGACTCTCAAACTCTGTTGGTACATGTGATGGATGGTGAGGGGGTGATGCTGTGCCTTTTGCCCAAGTAGGTGTTAGGCTGCTTCAGAAGGGATCCTCAGCAGGCCAGCCAGGTGCTGTAGTCCTGTGCTGCACCTCTCTTCTTGCTTATTGGCCTTAAGCACTGGCTGAGGCCAGTTGGCTGACTTAAGAATTTGGCAGCTCCTTCCATCCAGCAAAAGGCTGGAAGGATAGGGTGGTCGTTTCATGATGTTTGCAATCCTCCTGCACCACACAAGGCCAAATTCTCTCAATGTGCACTCACAATATCTGTGGAGTTAATCCTAACCTACAGTGATGCTGGAAAACTGACCTCTACAACTAATTTTTAATTGTAATCCTAAAAGAAGAATGGTTGGCTACTTTGGTTTTTCTGCCCGTGCCTAAGTGCATTTTGCTTTCATTATGGGGTGTCAAGTTGTTAATATTTATGGAGTACACAAAAGAATGAAAATTCTGTTTCGTGTTCAATCTGACATCTTTTGGCATCGTAACCCTCTAGTCATGGTAGCAGTTCTCTTTCAATTCGGCAGTGCTCTTTCGAGATGAAGTCCTTTTAGAGTGTGGTTTGGCTCTGAGGAGGGATTCTATGCAAATAGTATTCAGGGGGTCTGTCTTTATTGTCTCAAATATTAATAATTTCCAGATCAAATGCAATTTCCCTTGAGTTTATTTTCTTATTCATTCTTCCCATTCTGTCAGCTTGGTTAAAGGCATTGTGATGCTTTTAAAGTCAACCTGCTTCTTTCCTTGGCAAATGCCATCCTGCATGGTGAGGTTCTGCAGACCTCCTCCAGCTCAGCTACCCCTTTCACTTTGCAGCCTTGCAGAACTGGGAGCAGCACCTTCCATGGGCCTGCACAGACACAGCTTGGCCTGGGTCAGCGTGGGTATAAGGCCCAGGCAGTCTGATGTGGGATCAGAAGTCAGTAAGTAACCAATTGCCTCTAGACAATCCTTGT
>BJBW01023708.1:0-22546 GCA_004320125.1 Scolopax mira
TGAAATGATATATATTGCTTCAGTTATATCTACACATTATAATGTGTTTTATAACAATTTGTTAGAGCAGCATCTGTTACGAATTTACTAAAGTAATTTGAATATGCTTTTCAATGAGCTGAAGAACCCAGCTCCACCTATTAATCATGAAATACATATCAATGAATAATTTATAAATGGTACCTTTATTCAAAGTGCTGCCAATTAACTAAACAGTCAGTGCATTCATAATTGTATCAGTCACCTCTAAACTTTCAACCTTTATCACGATTTCAAATACAGAGGCAGAGAAAATGAATGAAAAGTAAGATTTTAGCATAACGGTTTCACACTGACTTTGATATTCTCTGGCATCACTGACAGTTTCCTCAGGAAAAGCAATTCTAAACCCTTTAATGTAAAAAATATATATATTCTTATTTCACACCCCACAGCTTTTTAAAGACAGTCCTAAGTGAACACTGTAAATACAGTAAAATAAAAACTGGTACTGTGTACCTCTACAAAAGAAGTAAAGCAAGGCTGACTTAATAATTCTGCTACAAAAAAGACTGTATCCTGTAGTTTGATTTTTTTTTGACTTTGTTTTTTCCAGGGTCATGCCCCCTCCTAGTCTTCCAACTGCATAACGAATCGTGCAATTATGTGCACTGTCCCCACTCACCACAGTGAGATGTTTACCTCGAAACCAGCGTAGAAACATTTGTACAGCAAGTAACAAATTCAGGAAGCCTCTTTTTCCTACTTTAGTTCAATTAAAAAGACAAATAATTGCAATCAGCCACATTAATTCAGGATTAAAACCGCAAGTGTAAATCACAAAGGGTCAGGTTTAATGGTGACAGAAACAGAAGTCAAAATTATCTGCCTGCATTTCTAATGTAAATTGGTGTTATTTGCATGTCCAGAAAGAAGGAAGAATGGTAGGAAACGAAACAGGCAATCAAGTGTCTTGCCTTAGAGCTTCACGATGGTTTCTTTTCCCTTCTGCAGAAGAGCCCTCTGGCCTCTCAGCGTGGGAGCTGAGCTAACACCGGCTTCCTGATGTGTAAGATGCAGCTGGGATATTTAGCTAATTGAAAAACATGCTTGGAAGTGCATTAGTAAATTTTGAAAAGATTGGGCTATAACAAGGTGTTATTCACACAATCCCTGAATTTAGCCCCCAACATTTTCAGTTTTTTATTGGCGACATCACAAATGTAACATTTATCTTATCCTCCAATTTTCATAATTAGTTTATCCGGCTTAACGTGGAGCACCTGTTATTACCCAATATTCACCAAATACACGCAGTTCAATCACATTAATTTTGAAAGTGTATCTGGTGCAATTTCTTCAGCTTCTTCAGCTTCCACAAACGTACTGTGGAGGGGGTTGCTCTTTGTTTCTGCTCCTCTGTAATGTGCACAGTTATGGTTTTGCATAGACACGAAACCATAACATATATGTGTATTTGTGAGTATGCATTTAAGAATACACACACGAATGAAAATACAGATCCACTTCCAAACTAAAAAGGACTGTTTGTATCACTGCTTGGTGAGAGACTTGGGATAAGGGGAATGCAACTGGGGCATGTATTATTGTTCCCACAGTATGGAACAATTTTAAAAAAAAAAGCAATAGGCAACAGCAAAAGCACCCAAAGGAACAACAAATTTTTGAGAACATGAAGAGAAGCCCAAGCAGAAGATGCATCTACTTCATCTTGCGATACAACTTCATTTGCAAAGAACACTAGAAATGAAAAGTCAGTGAACGCGTAGATTGGTAATTGAAAATGTCTGTAATTACCCTGGTTGCCAAGGGATTTGTCATCCATTTGTACTCAAAGACATTGTTTTTTAAAAACCAAGGCAAGATTATAAGAAACTATTAGGGAGCACTTTAAGATAGTATTTTTAAATGTGTAATAAGAGTAAAAAAAACATCTCTGACTTTATGTCTTGTAATTCCATTTCTGTAGGGCCTACAAAGCCCAGAGGCAGTGCCTGGGCAGCAGCCATGACACACAACAGTTTTAAGCAGCCGTTGGGGTTCATCTACCAGGAAGAATGAATGATACCTTTTAGGCATTTCCACGCTCACCACGGAAGGTTCCCACCAGTGGAGCACGTTACTGCATTAGAGGAGCTACGATAATTCCTAATGGCTGCTTTGGAATTTGGAATTTCAAAACAATTTCAATCATTTGCAGTAGAGATACAAGCAGGGAGTGGTGGAAATCCTCTAAAAAAATGATTTTGAAATCTTTTCTCTGATTCATTTGTACTTTAAATAGCTTAAATTAACAGATGCTGGGACATTTTTCCCAGCATTTTTCTCTTAGATCTTTAGTCATGCAACCGAGGCAAGCCAAGTAAGTGAACTAGGTTGAACCTTTACCAAACTAAAGTTAGTAACAGGCTGGAGGCTAAAATCATGTCCAGTGTCCTTATCAGCACAGATGTGATGTACGTGCTACACTGATGGCAGATGAAAACACACACACACAAAAAAAAGTCTCATTTTCATTCTTAAAATCCATTTTCCAAACAAACTAGGTATTGAGTTCCCATCAGTAAAATCCTCACTACCAGCAGGAAGGCTACATGGAGGTCACCCAGAAGAAGGTAGGAGATCTTGGTGAAGATGCCCCAGGCAATGGGCTGAGCTTCCAGTGTTGATGGGTGGGATGCAATGGGCAGAGAAAGTGCTATTTTAAAGAAAGACCTGGTGCATAGCACCAGGAAACAGCGTAAGGAATAGCCTTGATGGAAGGAATCTCTAAAGACAAACAACAATGGGAATCTAAGATGACTTCATAAAGCTTTTCTAATTTCTAAAGGGTCTAAAGAGCGTGTTACCAAGAGGTTAAGTTCCTGCTAACACTTCTGATAAAACTAAACTACTAACACCATCGGGGCTACTGCTCCTGTTGGTATGTTCTTGTCCCTTCTCTTACCTTTTATACTCTTTGATTTCTTTGTCTCCTCATTTTAATTCCATTTTTTTTCTCCCTACTGAGTCCATTGAGCTCTGTCATACAAAGTGCAACAATATGGAAAGCTGTAAGCCACCCCCTTTCCTCAAAATCCTTCCTCTCGACCTATTGAAAAGTAGGGAATTAACAAAACCGAAAGTGAAATACTAATACTTTTTTATTCACGAAAATACTTCAGTGACTATTTTCCCTGTGATCCATTGTGAGTGCCTCTTTGCAGAGCCCTGTCATTGAAGGATTAAGGCACTGTGATCCAGATGATGCTGCATATGATGCCGAAAACAAAATGTGCAGAGTGAAATGAAATTTCTAGTTCTGACAGATGGCACTCTTTTTTTCCCCCTTTAGGATTATTTTTTCTAAAAAATATACATTTCTAGACTTCGGAAAATTAATACACTAAAGAAGGATGTATTTTTAAAGTTACATTTTTATGTAAAGGAAATAAATGTAAAGAAATTAACTTTTGCTTTTGTGATTAATGTCTTTGTACAGCTACCCAGACCTCTCTTGGGCTGAGGGTTTGCTCTTAGTAAGGACAATGACAACCCGAAGTTATCATTTCTCATTCATTTCAGTGAATGTCATTCTTAGGTAAAAGGGAAATTAAGTGATTAAACAGGAAGAAGACTGAGCTGTCATGGGAAAATTAATATTTTCAAATTAACTTTAGACAAAGGATGCATAAAATGTAAGTTATGTTGATGAAAACAAGCAGTTTCTCCATAATAAATATGCAAATGAAGCCATTGATCTATCAGTTATTATGACAGTCTAATGTCTCAGAAAAACTTGCTGTGATTCCAAGCAACATCCGTGCAGTGATGGATACATATGGTGGCAGATCAGGATGGTAATGCATAACTGAGTACTTAGAATGCTTAAAAAACCCCCTTTTTTATCAGGTAATTTTTAATATAAACAGCTTCAAAATGCAAGAGCTTTATCTGTCACTGTTAATTAAACCTGTACTTTGTCAACATACAATAATCCATTTATTATAGTAAAAGCCACTATATTTCAAACCACTCACAAATTACAAACCATAATTGCTAGGATTATTTTATTTCCAAGTGCAGGCAGCAAAGCCACCTTAAGATTCAAGAATGGTGAGATAATTTTGTAGTGTAACCATAGCTCTATCTCACAGTCCATTGGCTTTAGTATTGGCAGCAGACAAGCTGTAATTTTTCATTTCCTAATTAGATTTAGCCATTAATTTAACTGTTCTATCATATTGGTGGGATAGAACAACGCTGTTTGTTTGGTCCTTTTTTTTTTTTTTTCTAACTTTTTTAACAGTTTTTACTAAATACTGTATGAGAAATGCAGTAAATGAGAGGAAAAAAAAACCAACAGGAGGTTCTGAATACAAAAAGAGACTTGGGCACTTCCACGCTGGTTGGGTAACTCCCTAACTTTTAAACTCCTGAGTCCCAAAGTGCAAGAAGCATCTTCCAAATTTAAGAGGTGTCTTCTGGTAGCAGATGTGGGGAAATTGGACATTTTGGGAGAGATTGGCAATAGCCAACACACTGATGAGGAACGCTGAAGAAATGAGTGTCCATAAATCCTACCTCCCTATGAAGCTCAGGTGCCTTGTTCCGAGCTGCCAGGAGAGGAATCAGTCAGGAATTTGGAATATCACCCATCCTTTGGGATTTAGGGAGCTGGCAGATGGGCTCCTGGCAGCAACACTGCAGGGAATCTAATGCTCCTCACTGTCTCTGCTCCTCTCTTAGATGCTGCCCTTCACAAAGCAGAGCCCCGATGTCGGGCTGGGGGAATGTTTCAAGACCAGTTCAATAACAAGTCAAAGAGATTAGTTTAAATCACCTTTGACGCTGGTTCGGGCTCACCTGGCTGGCTGAGGACTGACAGGGAGGCAGTAATCACTTGCAGGGAAACGGGAACAACACAAAAAGGCAGCGGAGTGGTTACTCCTTAAATTGCTACAGCCAGTCCCAAAATAATCCTCTCTATGCACCTAAATCATTCTTTTCAAAAAAGCGAGCAAGGGTCATTCCTATTAAAAAAGAAAAAGCATAATGGAAGTAAGTAACACGAGTCACTTTTATGCACTATTGAGAAGAACAGTTAAATGTCCCACATCGTTCCCAGCATGAAAGGGTTCAAACTCGCATCTTTTGCCCGTTTCTGTAGTGCTCCATCCACCCACTCTCAACCAGAAATACTCTCTGCACTCTGTGAAAAACATCTCTGTGTTAAAATGAACCAGAACGAAAGAGAGGGCAGAATAATTGTCATCTGGGGGCTAGAATATCTATTTACAACAAGCAAGAAAGAGGTGGGTTGAGGCTGCTCATGTGCTGGGGGCTGCTCATCAAATTTACATGGTGGATTTTACCCAATGGCTGTTTAAACTGCTTTTGGATGAAAACTGGACCAAGGTTTCTACTGACCCAGGCGACCGCCTTGGTGACTGAACTACAGACGTACTGTTTCTGTTCAGTCCAAGAACCTGGGGGGTTTTATTTATGCAGAATGACAGAGATGGAACTGGAATGGACAATGCCCTCCATGCTGAATACCATGGAAGGGCACTTTAATGGGAAATGAAAGGTATGAATTTGATCTCCCCGAGACTACAAATTGCCCAGAGTTTCAGACTTGCCAAGCCTGGATGACTGCTCTACCTACTGAAATATTTTGTAAATTCCACAAGTCCCCATTTGGCCATTACGTTCTGTGCAGTCATCAGCTCAAACCCACTTGAGCTGAATGGGACTGCTAAGGAGATGTAGAGAAAACACCACTTTTTTTGAGGATCCCAAAAAGCCTTGGGATTGAGATGAATCCATGTCATGGAGAAAGCAGCACTTAAGGAACACAAGACTTCACTGGAAAAATAAACATGAGCCTGTTCGTGCTGGGCAAGGGATTTTGAAGTCCACTCATGTGCACTTGTCCTGCATTCCAGGGAGTCTTCTAAAGTCTTCACTTTAGATGACTGAACCCAATATTTTTTAACAAACAGCTCTACTTGTGATGTTTTAGTGTTCCCCATTTTCCCAGGAAAGCTGTAACTCACTGAAGGTATTTGTAAATACATGTCAATATCTGAGTTATAGTACAGCCGTCAAAATAGGGGAAATCTTCCCTCAAACCTCAACAACCCCCTTTGAAGCTGTTTCTTCAGTGATTCCCACAAGTATTTGTTCCGTTCTGTCTCTAGGATGAAAATACATCTGAATTAAAATTTACCCAAGAATCAGTAAACAGATTTTGGGTATTGTTAGAGCAATGTCAGGACCTACAAATAGTGAATAATTAAAAATGGTTGAAGAATTTGCCTCGGTACAAGAAAGAAAAAACTATCAAGTATTTTACTGGTCTTTTAGAACCTTCCTAGCAAGAAGGCACCAAGAATGGAGGGTGCCAACAATCCATAGGGGACATCTCTGGAAACATGAAATGCAGACCTGAACAAAAGATATATAATCTTCCATCCTGCACACAGAGAAACACATCTCATAGTGTCTTCTCACTCATATTATTATTTTCCCCTACTGAGCATTCAGGACAAGAATCTCATTCTAAAATCATTCTGAAATGTATCAGTCAACAAGAGACTTGGTACTTATGCCAAAAGTGCCAAGATCTCGCCTCTGGAGCTACAAGCAACAAATCTGTTAAATGTCTCTGACGCACAGTCCCTTGGATTCATATAAAACCTCAGCCTTTATTAATTCTGAGATTTGCTAAAACTGAAAAACATGAGAGGGGTTACTCCAGAGACTTCGGGACAGAGCGAGCAAGTACCAGAAGGGTAATTAATCCTTAAGCATAATAATAACTCGCCCAACCAAAAAAGCAAGGTCAAACAATGAGTTTGTAAATCACTGGAAATTGTATATGATTATGGAAGACACTGTCATTGCCTCGAGGCTTTACATTTGCTGATTGTGAAGGTGCAGGTGAGGTGTCCTACAAATCATTAAAGCATGTGCCAACACTGCAAACCCAAGTGGCTTTCATTTGTTAATTATTGGCATTTTCCCATTAAAAGTTAGAGATATTGCATCTGTTATTGGCACGAGGAAAGGAAAAAGGAAGAAAAATAACAATACTTTGCGATTTAAAATGAAACATCATCACCACTGCTAATTGCTCTCTGAATCTGAATTTGTAAAACCATAAGATTATCAAGAAGACTCAATACAAGTAGAACAATAAAACCTAATTATTTCTCACAAAGCAGACCATTCCATCTAAAATAGAGGAAAGTTAAGAGCAATAAAGCCTATGCCGTTAACAATTAGTCTTCTGCACACATGATCAGACTCACAGAGATAAAGAAGTCTCTGAATTTAATGATGAATCCCGTATTTCTAACTGGGCTCAATATTCTCTACTAATTATATAGAAAGACTTTATGCTACCTAAAAGTACTAGAATACAAAATATGACATGTCTCAATAGATTCACTATTAGCACTTAACATTTAATATCGAGCTCTTAACTACACTGTGAGTTAATACTGGCATTTGGGGTTATTTCTTTTGTTTCATTTTTTAAAAAAATTAATTCTGAAGAGCTTGAGGACAGTGTTTTTTGAGCTGTTTGCTATTTAGAAATCCCTAAATATGAGCTATGTACACATGCTACCCTAAATTAAAATTCAGCAGAACATGTTACCAAACAAACTTGGGGCAAGAGAATCGAGTGTTTCAGGAGGATGAACCGAGTTCCTGGCATGGGCAAAACCAAGAACAAGTAGGATTCTATCTAATATACAAGATGATCAAAAAACTGGAAAAAATCATTTACATTTTAAGTAAATAACATTCTAATGGCCAGAAAAATGTTAAGTATCGCCTTTATACAGAGTACTTGGAACTAGTCACAGAAAAGGGGCTATATATCTTCTGTATTGTCATTTGATTTTCAATATATATTCCTTTTAGTCTTGGAAAAGATGCAAAACAAGTCTTTCCTCTTAAAACAAAGCAAAAAACCTCCATAACTGAATTATTAAGCTAATGAGAACTACAGGAGAAGAACAAAAGGTTTAATGTGTGAAAAAAAAATATTTTAAATATCTATTTTACAATAATGAAAATGCTTGTCTCATGCACTGTGCCTTACTACTTTTCAATAAGATCAGTCGTATATATTCTGTAGATTATTATGCAGATATAGCTGCAATCTATGCTAATATAGATTGTTTTGCTGGCATATAAAGTGTATCCCCACACAGTGCTCTGTGTCTGGCGTTCTAAGTCTCTCGAGAAGCAGGACGAGCATCTACTTAGAACAATGTTCTTGGCTGTATGAATACCCTCCACACACACGTAGATACCCCCATGTACACGTAGCCCAATAAAATCTCTCTTTGTGTCTTCCCTCTTCAAGACATTGAGAAATCTCCCTGTCATTTGGGGATGGCTGGATCTGGTTTCTAATTTGCAAAAGCCGATGATTTTGCTCACAACTAACAGATCGTTTCACAGAATGCTGCGTGGGAGAGAAAACAGGCACAGCCCTGGTGAAATGGCACATGCAGGGGCAGAATTATTTTTACCAACTTCACAAAATTTGACGCTCTCTGACTGCAAGTAAAACCAGAAACAGGAACTATTTAATCAAAATGAATCGCTGTGTTTTGGGAATCTACGTCTCTCTGTTCTTCCCAGGCAAAATTGTTGCCGAGACAAAGAAACAGATTTTGATAGTTACGATAAGAGGAAAAATAAAAAGCTAATTTCAATGGGTGGATAAATTGCAGCTCCTTCTTGTTTTCACAAATTAACGTGTAAAGTTAGTGGTGTGTGGACAATGAATTTGATTGACCCATCATCAATGGTACAACCCAGCTATAAAAAGCTGTGCTTTGCTGTGAAGCATCTGGTACTGACCACAGCAAGAGAGAGTGTCTTCTCTCCTAGGGCTCTTCTGGGCCCCCTCCTTAAGCACCTTTGGAAATATGTCTATAAATAGAATAATTAGAGCTACTAGGTACTACCAACGTAACGAGCATATGTTGATATGCCCAATGTGGATAAACAAACATATCTCTGTAAATTCCAAGAACATCTTCTATTCAGCCGCATTGGAGTTCATTCAAGGTTGCAATCTACTTTATATTTCCATTGAGACAAGTGGTTAAGTTTGTACTTTTTCTCAGAAATACAATTAAAAACCGAATATTACTGCAGCGTGTGCAGCCAAGAGCGTATTTCAATCTGTAGCTCTTACTGTATTTCACATGACAGCAAGTAACCTTAAGAAGTACTATAATCTGTATCAAAGCACCAAATTAATAGGCAACAGCAGGTAGCCTGGAATGATGCTGACGGAGCCTCCAAAACAGGATTCCTGACATCAAACTCAACAGTCCCAGTAAGACCGGTAGGTTCTATCCCAATATAAACCCAGCATTCCTAGGGACAGTTTCCTTCCAATATCTCCAGGCAAACAAGGACAGGAATGATTACAATATTCCAGTCTGACTTCCAAGGGAGGAATTCTACAGGCTTGCTAATGATCATTGCTGATTCTTACCAACGCAAGGCAGGAATCTCAAGTTTATTAATTAAACTCAGCTTTGGTTCTTCTAAATCACAAAGCTGGATCTGCTGTTTGTTGCCTAAATACTTTACTGAAATCTTCTGCACGGGAGTCAGCCTCAAGCTCAAATGACATTCTTTGGGTGGCACGTGAAAAATTTGCATTTTTCCAGGGATTAATTTCAGCAGGCTATTGGAAAATGCATCAAGTAAAGTGTAACACATCTTCATCCCCTGCTTTGCCAATAGTGGGGACTGATGGGCAGTGGCTGGGAGGCCGCCTGGTTCCACAGAGGCAGCGACACTCTCACGTCTGTCACCAGAGAGGCATCAGGGGAAGCAGATTCCTCACGTAAATGCCCTCCTCGGATGCAGAACCCTTTGACCCTCAGACCCGAGTGCAGGCTGCTGCCAGATTGTCATTTTATCTGCTCTGAGCTTTTCCCAACACTTACATGACAAGAAGAGACAGACAAACGGATCCTCGTCCTGCCGATACGAATCCTTATCCGTTGCCAGCAGCGTAACCACTCAGCTCGTGTTCTTACAGGCACATTAAACAAAATTTATGTTTTGTTACTCTACGGGCTAAGTGGTAATCCCAGTTTATGGCCAATAATTCCCTACCTCTGTCTCACTTACAAATCAGAAATACCTCACAAAAGAAGCTGATGCACAATAATTTAGAACTGACAGAAGTAAAAGAAGTTGTCCAATTTCTTTGTTGTCCAAGTCAGAGGATGTGAATAAACCTCAATTCATTTTGATTTCTTCCTCTTTCCTCTGGGTCTATTTAAATACTTTTCCGCATCAACTGTGTCTTTCATTATTTCATTTAATATATAGGAAATTCTTGATCCCCTATATAAAGTACAATTAGCTTTAACAAAATCTTTCCATTGATCATCTTGTGTGTATCTGACTGAGAATTTATTTTGCAGCCCAAGCATGTGATTGCTTGATTACGAGTGTGAATTAAACCTGGGCACATACATCACCCTTTCCTATTCTGTGTACATATTATTCAGTAAAACACAAATTGAAAATATGAATACATAAAATTTCCAATATGAGTCAAAATCATTGAGAGTCATTATCAGGTACAAGAAACTCACTGACTCACGTTCGTGTGTGCACACCCTTCAGAGCAAGGAACCTGAAGGGGTACAACCCCAAAGAAGGGGTACAACCCATGATCACTGATTTACACCAAGTTGTGCATCAAAACACCTTAAAGAAAACCTAAAAGAAAACTTTCTCAAGAAAAAACCTGCTCCCAACCTTCCATAGCCCCTGGTGTCCCAATTGTTTTCAGTCAGTTCAGCACATCTCTACTGTATAATTTGTTTTATTCAGTGGAATTTGCTGTCATGTCTTGTCACATCATTCCAAGAATGGCTCACTGCCTTTAAGAGATACAGAACAGTCTACAGGAAGTCTATGGGAAATGTCAGAGAACACCACACTCACACCTGACTCAACGCAAAGGGAAACATTCGTAGGGAAAAAACTACCTCTGAGCTCCACGACAATGCAAACTTCAAGAGATGGAGAGATTATTCTGTACTGCAGGGAAAAATTAAATGTATAGGAAGAATACATCAAAAATAGAAAGCAAAAGGTATTTTATTTCTATCCCATTTGGGTGAAATGGAGAAACATGCATTGTAAGTTTCTCGGACCCATATTTAATGCAGAAATCCTAGTGCATGCTGAGATTTCAGCTTGCTTTTGGCTCAGCGCAAGCGAAAAAGGTGAATTCTTTGTCCAGTTTTCCTAATGTCATCTGCATTCCACCTTAACCCATTTCTTCTGGGGTATCTCACCTTTCAAGCTCATAGCATGTTCAGTTTGTTGAACAATTTAACAGTCAACTAGTGAAACATTTTCTATTTCCTCAGAAATTACAGAATCATTTCCTAGAAGAGAAAAAAAGTCAGTCTTCAGTCTGCAACAGCAGCACAGCCTAATAACTTGAGTTTATCTGGGTTAGAAACAGCAGCTTTATACCACAGAATTGATTGGGTGAAGGTCTGTGGACAGAAAATCAAATTGGATTATGATGTTCCCTTCTGATCTTTTACAGTATGAATCTGTGATTCAGCCCTCAGCTTTGGTTCGCACACGGTGTTTGGCTGAAAACCATTTATATTTTTATTAATGCCCCTGGTCTCTGTCTTCCCTTCTTGTTGGCAAATCTCCTTTAGCAACACTCTTGATTTCAGCAAGGGAATGGGCTGGCGAGTTTTTCAGAAGTTACCTTAGTACAGAAGAAAATACTCCTGAAGAGCCGATGCAACGCTGAGTTAAATACATCAGTGCTGCTAATTCATGCTCATGTAGGTATGAGAGCATTCGGTCGAGAATTTAGTGGTAAAAAAAATCTGATAAAACATACAACTTCAGACAGAGGCAGCCAGTTTGTGATAAACCTTGCGATAAACTTTAGCTATTATTTAAGGGATAGGAAAAGGCATTAGTCCCACGATACTCTATGTTCACATGGATGGTGGAATAGGATACAAGACTCCAAAAAAAATGACCAGCTGGGGATTTCACCCAGCAGAGAGAGAGAGAAATCAAACATGGAGAGAGGGGAGGGGTGTGCATGGTCTGCAGGTGTGCCCTGTGGGGTCCCCCTCCATTCTGGGGACACTTGGATACAACCATACCCAAAGAAACCAGAAATAAGCTTACAGCAGCCAAGGTGAGGCTAAGATGAAGAAAATTAATAAACAGGGGGGTTACAGAACTGTGAAACTAAGTGCTCAGAAGAGGAAAGTGAGGCACGGTCACATTCCAGAGGGATTGTAAAAGGAAAAAAAAAGAAAAAAAAAAAAGATGTGATTCGGCAAGTCTGAGCATGGGGAAGAAGAGAAAGATTTGAGCACAACCCAAGGTTGAAAACATTGTGATAAACACGCTACAAAGTGCTGACCTCAGTGCTGTGTCAGATCCTTCCATTAGCTGAAATACAGCACTGGCATTAAAGAAGTCCCAATTTTCCCAATTAGAAGTCCAAGGCTGTAAAAAATGCTTGCTAAGAAAATGTGGGGGAATTTCGTGATGTGGTAAAGGATGACAGGTTCAGACTCATAAAAATCTGAAAAGTTATTTTAAAAAATATACACCAATGTTCTGGCAAAGCAGAAGATAGGATGCCCTGGGATTCTCTTCCAGGATTTGGTTTGAGAGCAGTCACGCAGCTGGGGTAGGTTTTTATGGGGATCCATCTTACAAGGCACCAGTTTGCTTCCTGCGGGCATACACGTTTCCCAATGAAACAGACACCGAATCACCCAGAACATGACAAGATCATTTGGCACTTTTCATAAGAGATCAAAAGAGGAGGAAAAAAACCCCAAATAAACCAACAAAACAAAGCTCCCTGCCTCCACCCCAGGCATCTGAACGTGGCTGTTCTTGGATGCTGTCCCAAAGAAGGGCATATGCCGAGGAGGCTCTGCGAGTGAGGTACAGCAGGGTGGAATTATCCCAGATTTACATTTCTTTAATCCCTGCTCTAAAGCAAGGTGATGTAGAAATCCCACCGCGTGCCACAAGGGGTGAGGGAGCAGGACAGAAGTCAGCATCCATTTGCTTCAAAGAACAGGATCATTTTTTCGCCATCCCCAGGTTAAAACGCATCAAGTTAGAGTTTGCTTTTGAATTTGGGCAGCAACACTGAAAAGTGGAAGCTTCCCCTGCTGGGACAGCTTGCTCATTCCATTTTGCTAGGATAATTAGTTTCGAGCTACTCTAATTGTTAAAAAAAAAAGATAAAATAAATAAATTAAAAGAAAATATCATATTCTCTGCTTAATTTTCATAAAGTGTCAGTAACTCATGCCTGTCAGGTTCACTAGACCTGGGAATACGCTGTGCTTGCATATTAAAAAATATTGAGCGAGTGTGTCAACACAGTTTACTAATTTAGCCATTTCTGTCCTCATATCTCTACAGAGCTCTTTTCGCTGCCTGCGGTAATTAGTAACTGTCAAGTGTGTGTCACTTTGTCTATATCTAGTGTTACAGTAACAGCAACTTACTTTAACTGATTCTCGATCAAAAAGATCACCAAAGATCCCAGACGTTATTTTTTATTATGTGCATACTGTGAGTTATTAGTCTACCCTTCTTAGGTAGAAAGATGACCCTTTGGATGCTCTAATAACACGACTGTTAAATCTCCTGGCACTGAACTGCATGATCTACTATTCAAATGGCACCACAGTTTGGTTTGTGACATTAATTCTTCATCATTATGTATCGTTCTATAGATTCTTGGCATTTCATCCAAAACTTACCTTCAGAACATTAAAGAAAAATCTATCTATAAAAGAGCAGGGTGTTGGACCTAATGAGAATAGGCTGTCTTCGTAACATTGTTTATATATTGCTTCATTATTCATTTTTTATAGGTACCTTATTAAAATTGGAAAACAGAGGCAGAAAGACTATAAAAAAGCTTCATAATGACAGTTAGCATTTCATTTTTCTGTGCCAATTTCCTTAAAACACTGAAACACCAGAGAATACTGTTTGTCAAAACTGACTACAACAAATCATTTTTATATTTAAAATTTCATCTCCCCTCTTTGCTTAAGGAATGAAAGACTCCAAATATTTAGTGAAGAAAAAAAAAAGAAAAAAGAGGACCCATTACTCAGAGTTATGGCTTTCCGAGGTCTACTCTTCATTGCACATCGTGTGACCAACAGGACAGCTGCAGGAAATTGCATTAAGAAAATGAAGGATTGTGGTATATTATGGGTATCTGAAGAGTCTCTTCCTTGCACACAGGTCTTTAAAGTCTGGCATCTACAGAAAACTAATGGTCTGTGAGTAAATTAGTGCCATGAACATCTTTTACATCATATTACCCCAGGGAGACCTTAGACCTACTAACTTCAGCACACGAAAGATGTATTAAATGTGTTCTGACCATTGACTGTCAGGTTTATACTTGTCAAAACTGCCTTAGACACCAAGAAATTATAGACCATGTTTTGATCCTGAGGATGCTTGTGAAGAAATTGCCTTTACTCGATCTTCTTGTCTTTCAGAAATACAACCCATAGCAAGAGCATCCACTCTCATCACTGAGAGAAGGAAAAGTGGGTTTTGTCTTTTATGTGTTACTACATTTATTTTTTTTCCCTCTTTGCTATCAGTGTATTGACTACCACATGCCAAGTACTTTATCACATGTTTATTCCTTTTTCTGGACCGTGCTCCATTTTCCAGTGTGTGGTAACTTAAAAAATATTACTGAGATTTTCCATTAAATTTCCTGATAAAAATAATTTTATAGTATATCTATTGTATCTTCTATTTCTGAACCATCTACTTCTCAGCTAGTGGGAAAGTAAATGGCAAGGCATGACTTGAACAAAATAGAAGCAGGGAATGAGGAGTGAGGAAAGTGGGAGAGAGGAGAAGGGCAGTGCACTGTCAGGAGAGGAGGAATAATGTCGGGTTCCTTTTATTAAGAGCAAGCAATGGGAAGCAACACATGCTCAAGTTAAACACATTTAAATGGAATTTTATAAGATTGAGCACTAAACCACTGCTGAAAGTGAAGTATTTTGTAAAGATATGTGTGCCTTTTATCTGCTTTACATCGTTGGTGAGAAAAAGCAAAAACCAAACAAGCAAACCCTCCATCTGCAGCGGGAGAAATGCTCTACAAAGCCTTATGGAGATGCACAGCACACTTCATCTGCCTGAGAAACCTGGGCTTGAAAGTAACCCCAGGTTTGGGTCTCACCCTGCGTGTCTCAGCCAGGAGGATGAGGGTGGTGATGGCTCAGCTGGTGGAATGGCAGATGCTGCAGGGCACATGGCTTCCACGCAGCCCTTCGGGGATGGGCACTGCCACCTCAGTGACAGTAGTGACTGACAGAGGTGAGACTTGAGAGAGAATAAAACCACCACTTGTGACAAGAAGAGAAGCAGAAGGATCTGATTTCTGAAAGGAAAGGGGGAAGCTAACGGGAAGCATCTCTGACTTGAAGTCATCAAAAATACCTCTTTTTTTAGGGTCAAATGGGACAGGCTAAAAGCGTACCTGAAAATCCCCTTGCAGAAGTGCACCTGCTTCCTCTGAGTAAAGCAAACACAACTGGGTAAAGTTCAGAAATCCTGGTACCTTGCTGTGTCCCAACTTAACACTGATATTCAGGGACCGCAGCTGGAGACCGTTCATTTTCTCTTGGCTGCAGCCAATAAAGTCATTTACTAACATCAGTTTCAGCTGCAGATGTGTCTAAGTGTGGAGCACACGCCAATGAAAACACAACAGAGATGACCTTCCACTTATTTCACATCAGAAACTCCTGTAACCAGGCTGAATTTAACTTGTGAACTCAGATGCCAAATCTGTAGCTTTCTCACTATCCCAAGAGTAATTTTTCTGTTTGTGAAGCCACCCAGCCAGCTAGAAATACTGATAAAAGATTGAGACTCAAGTGTTCTTTACAATGGCATCAGGATAACAGCCCTGAAATTCATTACTGGTTTCAGGAAATAGCTTGGTTCATAGAACTGTGGAAAGGTGTCAATTAATATTCATCAAGACATCGCTCTTTCTCCATTCTCTTTTTAAAGCTGGAACACCAACCACAAAGTCTCTATGTTACCTTGCCATAAGCAAAAAATCTTGTCTTTTTGTCTATTTCCTAGAATAAAATCCTCCTTAGTATAAAAAACACTTTCTCTGAACTCTGTCATCTTTAAAAATGAAAAATTTATATGACTTTGTATAACTTTATCTGGTGATAGCTAGGTTCATACTGATCGCATATGGTAGGCAAATGACACAGTCCTAAATTAAATACTTAAACCAATGTAATAATTATGTTTAGACTAAATGCCTAAATGCTTCCTGATCGGGGCATTACAGTCATGCTATTCAATAGTTATGGATCATTTTGTACCTGTGATGTCTTTAACAAGTGTTCAGGTGTCTCTGTGCAGCAGGTTGTCCAAGTCACCATCAAAGCAGAGAAATTCACATACAATTTGCTTAAGTTTACCAAAACTGAGCAGAATTAGCCTGGCAAAGTGGAAACTATATGCTTAAACACAAATAATTTAAGGCTTCAGCTACCTGAGCACATTTTGCAACCTTTTACGAAGAGGAAATAAGAAAACCCAAAAAAACTGTAGAGGAGTTTTCTTTTTTAGGCCTTGGTAGGCTCTTCTAGCCACTCAGACCACTCTCACTAAGAAGTTTAAAAGCACTGGCTGTGGAAGCACAATAATTCTCCAGCTCTGCTTAACTAGTATCGCCTTAGAAAGCATTAAGCAGAGGTAGCTGAAATCCTTGCCAAGAAACTTGCTGTGAAAGAAAATTTCCTTTATTCTTTCAGAGCCTCATCCAAAGCCAAGGAGACACAGAGTGGGTGAAGATGGAAGAGATAAATTCAGGCTCCCTAATTCCAGCTGTGCTCCCCCTGACAATGGCGTTGGGTGCAATGGTCCCAGTTACTGCCATGACAGAGTTTAGGAGCTACAACAGGCATAAAAGAACAAGGTCCAAAGAGCAAGGACCAGCTCAGCATCGCACAGCTCCACACTCCCCGAGTTCACATGCTCTTGGGCTGCTGCTTCAGCTCTCACGGTGCCACCGAATTAAAAAAGAAAAAGCTAGAAAAGGAACAGGTGCCGATCTTCCTCCTTTTCTGTGAGGAAACATGACACAGCAGAGTCTCATATTAAATCCTTTATCTTCATGCTAAGGTCTTCTGACATTTTAAATATCAGCCCTAATGATTAACATCTCTCCTTAAAGCCAGAAGCTAAAATCCGTGAGTCTGCCACACACAGCGACACCTTTAAACACTCACACACTTCAGCAGTTACTAATTTTCCAATCCAGTACCTGGATATGACATTTTGACAAGATTGCAAAGGATTTGCTGAACTACTTATTACCTCAATGTATAAAAAAGTGTGCTTTTTTGCAATACCTTTCAAAAATAACTTCTGAATACATTTCATGTGTGATTTTCTAAAGTAGCTTTCCCATTGCTCTGCTTTCATGTGCCAGAAGAGCCTAATGGCACATTCAGGCAACTTAGAACATCTAATTACTTCAGCATTATTTTAAGTAAACTATTTTCTCTCCAAGTTCTTTCAAAGCAATACAGTTATTAGGCAAATGGGTGGATCAAGAGTTTGCAGTGGCATTTGCAGTGATTTAAAGTGGATACCATTGGAGTTTTCCAATGCTTCCTGCAAAGCAGGACCGTGGCCTGAAGCTGCTTCATATTTGATAGATGTCTCCATCACAACCACCACCATAAAAAAAAAAAAAGCAATACTGTGACTGTTTTAATAAAGATATAAAGACACAATAATGGGAAAAAAAATCCTTGGAGGCGAATGTAGTCAGGGACAGAGTGACGGCTGTGGAGAAAACTGTCACTGTCTTTACGTATGCAGGGTCATGGGGAAAGGGAGAAGCTCAGTCCAATACTATTGGCACCTACTAAATTAGTTATAGAAAACAGATTCTAATCTGATTAACTCAGAGCTCCTATATAGTGCCTATATTACTCTTTCTCCCTGAAGTTCTTCTAGGTCAAGTGGTTGTTTTCCCATTATCAGCACAACAATGGGTTATTCAATGGATCCGATACGTTCCTCTGAAGAATCTAAGAAGCTTTTTATTATCTTGAAGGTAAAGTGGGTCATGTGTTAGCTCTAGTACAAACTCCAGGCTGATTTAACAAGACAACAATGAAAACTAGAATCACTCACAGTGGGGTAGCATTCAGCACGTATTGTTAGCAAAAATTGTTGGCAGTATAATTATTATGCCACGCTAAGATAGACTCCACACTGCACAAACATCGCATTTCCCCAGCAGATTTGACAAAATATTTGAACTTGCAGAGTGGTAGGAGAAACGAAGATTAAAAGTGACCTTCCAGAAGTCATAAAGTGGATCAAAAGCAGTGGGAAACGGGAATGGTACTGAGATTTAAGCTTAACTCAGAGGCCCAGTTATTCACCGAGCGTCCTTATTTGAACTACAGGTCTGGTCCGTGTGTATTGCTGTTCACCTGGCAACAATACAATGTTCCACAGGCGAAATGTTGTCTCTGATGCATTCAAATGCATCTTAAATCACTCCAAAGCGATCCCAGAAGAATTCAGCCCTTACATTTTTAGCAAGGGAGCATCACTCTACTCCAGCTCCACATGGCTCTCCCCTTCGTCTAGGAGTCACAGGGTATGCTTTTTGGAATACAATAATGCTTGTCATGATGTGCCAGAAGACAAAGACAACACATACTACAAGCTTTCTTGCTCAAAAAAAGAAAATCAGTCCTCAAATGATGGAAGGTATAGTATATAGACCTTGGAAAACTGTTTGTAATGAAAAGATGATGATCAGAGTGGACATTTTTAGCTGATATGTGTCCTACTGTTTTGAACTTCATGACAAGATGTTCATTCATATATACCAGCATGTGATTTATATATATATTATTTTTCATCAGCAATATCTTTTGAATTATAGATATTTTTAGTTCTAGAAATGGATCAAGCTGGGATGAAGGGGTAGGAGTTTGAAGCCAGGCCCCATTTTCTGTCAACACTCAGAATCTGTGCAACAGCAGGATCTGAACTGGCATCAGATCTATTATGGTGGGTATGATTTCTTCTCAAATGTGTACCAAAACACATTCAGCTATTACAGTTTATATCACAGAATAATATGCCAGTGTTTCACCACCCTCATTGTAAAAAATTTCTTCCTTATATATAGTCAAAATCTACCCTCTCTCAGTTTAAAACCATTACCCCTTGTCCTGAGGCAAAAGGCCCTGCTGAAAAGTCTGTCCCCACATCTGTAATTCAAGAACAGAACACAGGATCCAGATCCTAATTGAATGTAAAATATTCTCTCTTCCCATCAGACAAAAAAAAAAAGTAATGAGTTTGGTTATTCCAGTAAAATATTCCAATATTAAATGTGATAATCAGGATATAAAGTGCAAGGCATACACAAATTGCATTATGATTGTGGAAATAACGCATTTATAAATTATGCAGTGACAATTCTGGTTTATAGTTCACTTTTTACAAGAGCTTTTAATTAAAAATCAGGTTTTTTCAAATGATATGTCGCATTTTCAAACTGCATTTTTCCTTTATAGATTTTAGCTTGTGTCAATGCACCGCAGAGGGACGGCCGCCTTAGTCCACACAGCGCCTCTGAAGCAGCTAAACAATCAAGAGGGAAAGGTATTAGATTTTGCAAATACAAAGATATCGTTATAGAATTATTTTTATGACATGACTCATCTATTAATCACGTCCCTGCAGGTGGACAGGATATTCGTAGTGGACACAGACGATCCAAGTGTCATTGAATGGATGTGTCCCAGCCCAATCCTGACTCAAGTTGTTTTCAAAAGGAATAATCCCTGCAGTGCCAAGGAAGTTGCTGGGTCTGTGCCCACACTCTTTCACTTTGTATCTTGGCATTTTAAATCAGAGTTTATTGATTTTTGTATAGTTATGAGATCAGACATACATGGGCTTTTTATAATACTGAGTACAAGTGTTTTGAAAAGCATCCAAGACTCTTCCAGAAAGCTTCAAGGATTGCAAGAAACAAGTAAAAGAAGAGATATCTTGGGTCTGTGAGCAGGAAGAGTTGATCGTTGCTTTACTTGTTTTAAGCCAATTCCAACACCATTCTCAGGGCCCCTCAGAGCGCATCCCTCTCAGTGATGCTCCCGGGTGCCATCTGCTGCTTTAGTTTTTCATTGCAATCATATCCTCTGCAGATACGTTTTATCGATGGATTCAGCTAAATGCAGGGGAGATGGAAAAAAATTTTAAAATCACAGAACAACAGTTGTAAGCTGTTGCTTCAGCCTAGGCAAAACGAAACTTGGAGTCTCTCCAGTACCGATGCTTGGCCATCGCAAATAGACGTAACGGTACATGCCGTACCTTCTGCAATATCAAAAAAACTACAGATGACCACCTTCATTTTGGGCCAAGATTTAACTCTGTCCCATCTGAACCTTTTCAAATGTAACTCAAAAGACAAATAAAGGGTCTGATACCCTTAAAGGTAGTTCCAGTCACCAACGTTCTCCTGCTGTACTTCAAATTAGGACATTAGGAAGAAGTTCTTTCCAATGAGGGTGGTGGAGCACTGGAAGAGGTTGCCCAGGGAGGTGGAGACATTCAAGGTGAGGCTCAACGAGGCCCTGGGCAACCTGGTCTGTGACTGCAGGGGGGTCAGACTAGATGACCTTCGAAGGTCTCTTCCGGCCCAGATGATTCTATGATTAAATGAGGCTGTTGCTGCGTCTTTTTTGTTCGTTTACAGCTCTGCTGCCTGGCTTGCAGGCCAAGCTACGCATGGGGTTTGGCAGGCACATTATAATGCTCCAACACCCAGACAGAAGAACAGAAGTGATTTCACTTTGCCCCCATAGAAATAGATAACTGCTCCTGTATCTCTCTACTTTCCTTTAAAAGTGAAATTGTTCTAAAAATAAAGGTCAAGCGTGTCAGGTAGAATTGTATTTAGACAGACAGCATTAGGCCCGATATCCCTGTTTCCTTTTACACCAAAGTCAATGGGAATTTTGTGCATTTAAAGAAGACAAAATCGGGCCTTTTATTATGGCCATATTGTGGGCTTCTTTCTCGCCCTGCTGAATAGGTTACTCAATGGAATAGTTCCATTGGCTGTAATGCAGATATTCCCAATACAGCGCTAAAAGAGCAACCGAGTCAACCTGAAACATCTCCCAAGAGCCCTGATTGCCACACAGGAGGGGACTGAGATAGGGGAGGAAAAAATCCTCCCAGTTTCACATTCAATACTTTCTCGATTCACCGCTTTGAGGGCAGAAGGAAGGAAAGGTTCCACACTGGTTCCCCGAGCTCAGGAAACACAGGGATCCTGCCGCTGAAACGGGAACACCTTGGGCCTCGTTAGAGACCACAGGATACCCAGGACATTTGCAGAGACTGGCAGAGGACACAGGACCTCAGGGAGATCCATGTCCCTCTGGAGAGCAGCCGGGGGGTAGGTGAACAGCCCAAATCTCCAGGGAGTGACAGTAGGCACCCCGAGCATCCATTCCGTTTCCCTAATCAACACTCAGGCATAATTTTCATATCATATAGTGCACACACGGTAATTGGCCACTGAATCAGCACGGATTTCCACACCCAAGGAAGCAACATACAACATGTGCATGTATATTTTTCCCATCTAATACCATCTTGATCTTCATTTTGTTTGTGAATGTGTCTGTAATTTATCACAGTCTGGCCTCAGGATCGCAGAAAATTTGTATCTTAAGTAAAAGGAAAAAAAAAGAACCTAAACCATTCTGTGATGAAAACCAAAGCATGGACATGGAAATGATTGCTGGGCACACCACGTCTAAATCCCAAGGGCAGAAAGAAAGTGTAAGACCTTAGTCAGCTACTGACACACACACTAATTTCTAATTTATCAGAAACTGCTCATATGTGATTAGCACAGACCTAACAAATGATCTTATCCTTACACCATTAATTTTGTTTTTCCTCCCAAAGTGTCTGCATAGGAATTATTATTATATGCTTTACAGGTAGACATTTCTTCATTAAAAAGGCTGTGGACAAACATAATTCCCTGGATGGTACAGTCTCCTGTTTTCTGACTTGTGCAGGTATATAAATATTGTGACTCTCTGGGACATAATCTCTCTTAACAGAAATTCATTAAAATGAAAGTGAAGTTTAATAATGTATATTTTCAACACTAAGAAACGGATTACCCATGAAGCAAAGAAAGTGATGCAGCAGTGGGTAAGTGTACAAATTAAACCTTTTTTCCAAATCTAGCTGGAATATGGGTCTCACCTGTGACTGTACCTACTTTTGAAACACATGAAATTTTCAAGGGAAAAAAAGGATGGAAATTGAAGGCAAGTATAACCTCTAAATAATATATTCCCATTGCACTAATGCATAGGAGCTCCTGTCGCTGCTAACG
>BJBW01023727.1:234-16223 GCA_004320125.1 Scolopax mira
TATTCTTCCCAGGATGCCAGTCCCTTCTTCCATTTCTTGGAAACAACCGACAGGAGCAACTCCAGCGCTCCAGGAGGTGTGAGAGGTTTGCATTTGGCTAGCCAGTCACACAAAAGCCAACTCGGGTAAACATGGTTACATGAAAATTAAATAAAAAAATCAAAAAACAACAACAACAACAAAAACACCACACACAAACAAAAAACCCCACATCAACTACCAGGGATAACAAAAGCTGTGCCAGAGCTAATCCACTGCAGAGTAGGCATGCTACTATAATGATGAGGGTTTCATGGACTTCATTCATAGATAGAGGGAGAAAAATTTTGATTCGGCATCTCGGACAGCACCTTCACACCTGTCTCCATCTCCCAGGAGCGTTTCCACTGTGTCTTCATTAGCACAGCAGGAAACCTGACCAAACCTAAGGCACATGGGGATACCCAAGCCCTGAATGGGGCTTGGTGTGCTTCTAGTAGCAAGGCAGCTGCACTACCAGAAGATCATTATTGAGCAATTTAGACTCTGTTTCTCCAGAGGTGACTCTAGGATGCAGCTGGACCTCTTCCCTTTTTGGACCAGATCCACCAGACACTGTCTCCTGCTGCCTGCCCCGGCCATGCCTGGGGCACCCCAGGGACCAAGGCTGACTATGCTCACCACAGAGCAACCTGCACACCCTGCAGAAGAGAACTGGCCCGTCTGACCTGCAGAAGGTCATCTAGGGCTTGTCTGCCTGCTTCCCCTGCTTGCTACTTGTCACCTGTTTCTTGGTAAAATCTTCGACTGGGTTTTATATAAGCAAATTTTTGGGTCAGTTCCTCAACACTTTGTTGCTTCTGTTCCTGTTTAATCACCCTCAGCATCCTCTTTATTTTCCATCCTGGAACTTTTCCTCAAACAACATTCACAACAGAACAAATTAGTCTTGTTGCCCTTCTGCAAGCACCTGTGTCCTTCTTTCACCTTTGTGGCTCACATTGCCTAACCTGTATCTGATTTGCTGCTGCACCTTTTTGACCACCACAAAATAGCTGCCAACACAGAGTCACAGTCACTAAAGGCTCTGCCAAGTGGAAGTCACACCACCAGGGAGCGCTGGATATTTGGAGCACAGCTAGCTATCCAGATGGAGTCAGATACTCCCTTCCTAGTGTCTTACACAGAGCCTGGCCCCACTGGGCCTTGTGAGATTGTTTTATTTGTGAGGAGCCCCCAGTTTTGCTGCCCTGGTGAAATAAGCTTGCAGCCCATCCCCATATGTCAAAAGCAGGACACCTCAGAGCAAATATCCTGCCCTGGCAAGAGAAATTTGGCCCCAACTGCTCTGTGCAACAGAGCAATCCTTGTGTCCTACGGGGAGCTTCAGAAGAGCTTTATCCCTGGCAAACAAGGGAGAAGAAATAAGGGAGGAAGACATTCCCTTTGGAAAGCAGCTTCATACAAATAACGTCTGAGTCAAATGTTGTTCTCTTTATAACAGCATGATACAAGGAGGAGGCTGGAGGAGGGTGATCCTGTGCTACAGTAACAGACCTTCTTCCTTCCCTTTCAGGCATCACCTTTGCTCCCTCTCTCACAGCTTGCTTATCATCCCGGACTGGGGAGCAGCAGACTGGAGAGTGTCTGGAAACACACACTGCTTCAGCCACCTCACATGGGTGGGTGCTGTAAGGGGTTGCCACCAGGCCACCCCACACACAGCACCTCAGGTGGCTGGGTGCCCTGCTCCATGCTTCCCTGAATCAAACCTCCAGCACTCAGCTTTCCAGGGCTGCTGTCAGGTAAGGAGTGTGGTAGCCACAGGGCCAGGTCTTGAGGAGGCATGTAACCCATACCTGGAGGGAGGGAAGTGGTCTCCGACACAAAAACAAGAAGAGGGAGCCAAGGATATGGTGGGCTGGATCTGTGTTCTCCTTGGTGTTACTCAGCAAAACCTTATCCCCAGGGGACAGAATCAGGGGAAGGAGTACCCTTTGCTGTCTGCATTTAGCTTTGGCTTCTTCAGAAATCAGTGGTACATCTGCACTGGACTGTGCTCAGACTGGCATTTATGTCTCAGGCACATGGAAAATGGCCACCGTTGAAAAGATCCTCACAAAAAAAATAAACCATTGCAAGGTTTTAGATATGCTCATCATCTGAACTAATTTGTTCACAGGCTCTGGCATTCAGAAAACTGTACCGGATTCTCCAGCCATCTTGGATATAAGGAAGGGGAAGAAAAGAAACCATAAAACTGTCAATCATTTTCATTCTTAGATCTATCATTTAATTTATTTGGCTTTTTTTTTCCTATCTTTGTAATTACAATATTGTACAAAGTGAAGATAACATTCAATCACTGTAAAATAAGATTTAATTATGTCATGATGAGATTCATTAGTTAATATTTGTATAGCACACTGAACATGTAAAGTGGTTAAGAAGTGCTAAGTATTAATCTTGCTATTTCAGAAAACAAGGGAGTTCGCTTTTGGGGAGCAGAAAAAGCACTCTAAATGCATGTATTTGGGGTGGATCTTCAGCTGGCATAAATCAGTGCTATCTCTTTGGCTGGGTTACCTTTCACCTTTGGAAGGAGCCTTGCCCTCCTCTTGGACCATAGGTGTATTCATAAGCGCTCAATGATGAGGCTCTGGTGAAGGCCTCAGGAGCAGGACCTTTTTCCTACCATAATGGTTTGTTGTATTATTTAGTACGTCCAGTGTACAGGATGCCTTAGCCTATATACCTCCCACCTTTCAAGATTTCCACAGCTTCGAAGATATCATGTGAATAATATATCATCTCAGTACCTAACCTGATGTTTGCAGTAGATGGGATTTCATTTTCTCTGCAGAGGTCTGGGGTATTACAAACCTAGTTTGGGTGGCCAGACTCAGAGATACATGCTCTCAGCTCTGCAAAAGTTTCACTAGCTCTGCTTAGACTGGGGCATCTTTGTAAGAAAGAGTACTTCTCAATAGAGTAAAGGAAAGGCAGGAGACCTGATACCTGATGGTCTTCTGTTGTGCTTTGAAGCTGTTCCCCTCTTATGGGAGTTGCTGCTCTGTTGGAAGCAGCTATCACTTTTTCAGCGACTACACCACCATGTAAAATAAACAAAAAATTAAAGTTGTATTGCAGGCCACCAATTCTGGCACACCAGCAACCTTCTTTCTACATACTCTGAGACATGCAGGGTGGGAAAAACAAAAGGTACTTTGCTCTGCCATCATGAAGACATCGTCACGGACCCAGGAGCAACATCTTGAAACATGCAAGGTCTGGTACCTGTCATGTCTGCTTCAACAGATGGTTTATGGAGAAGCACAGAAGACAGTGTGGAGAGAGAGGCATTTATTTAGCATCCCTCCAGCAATTTCCCTTTGGCTGCTATGTATGGCCCATAAGAAGTAATGAATGTGTTATAAGATCCACCAAGGACCATGCTATGAAAATGTAAAGGGCATGGGGAAAATAAATTTTTGGGAAAAGGTATATGAATATGTAATAATGAGCATCTCCTAATGTGTACAATGATGAGACTAACCTAAGGCTGCACAGCTTTGATTTACAGGAGCATGTAGGAAAAAAAAAAAAAAAGCATTAATCCAAAATGCTATATGGCTATGTCAGTATTAGCTGGCTAACTGCATCCCAACCCATCACCTCTCTGTTGTATGAAATGACACAGCCCATCTTCTCTAAGAAGAAGCCTGGAGGCTGCCCTGACCTCCTGGCTTAGCTTCAGTGCCTGGGAGGGTGGGACATTGCAGTGACAGTGCCAGACAGTCCCCTGAAAGGCTCTCTTGAAAAAGCTGTCCAAACGACAACAACCCTTAAAGAAATAAAAGCAGTGGGTTGTCCCAGTCTGCCACAGGGGATCCTCATAAGTTCCTACTTGCATAAGTACTTCTAAGGTTTATATGATTGAATCTGCATAGTTTGTCCCCTTAACTCACAGCTTTTCCTTACAGCTCTGAGAAGAGTGCTATTAAAAGACATTCACTTATTTTCATCTTCCCCATCTTCTCTCAAGTGTGCAATAAGGTGCTTTTGCTAGAAAGAAGTTGTTTAACCCTCCATCCTCCGTCTTAGCCAGGTTGCACGGCGGGATTTACAGAGCTATCACGCTGCAATAGCCATACCTTTGTACACTGAGGTGGGCCACATTCTCCAAATTAATCCCCTTCCCTTTGGGATTCACTTATGCCCCCTTTAGGTAAAAGCTCATGCTCAGGTGGACTAAAAAGGCAGTAAAAAAACCAGTGGGTATGGCGAGTGCCATGCAGCCACCACAGCAGCCCAGCCAACCCTGCTATGTAAGGCAGCTAATGAGCAAGCCTGTGCACTGAAATATTTCTTGTTGCTGAAGCGCTTATAATTAAGTGGGAACTGTTGGGAGAGTAAATACAGAGGTAAAGCAGCAGCTTCCCACGCAGGAACACCTCCCTCCACTGGTAAACCTGCCCTCTCTGGCAGCAAAGAAACTCCTGCTGTCCCCCTCCTTTACACTTAAGAGAAGCAAGAAGCCTTAATCATCCACAGAGTCACCCTGGAGGAAGAAATCTTCAGAGGATGCTGACTTACCTGCCCTCTCCAGTGTCTGAGGCGGGGAGAAGCCAAGCTGCCCCATTGTCTGTGCTTGCGATATTGTGCTTGCGACAAGCCCCCATCACTTAAGGGGATGGGCAGGCTGCAGTTCATGTGCTACAGCTCCATGTTGTGATCAGTCTTGCTCCCACCACTGAAGATAGTGTGTGTTCCCCAGGTCACCTCCTTCATCTCAGCAAGGCTGGGGAGTTAGGGAGCCACCGCACCTATGAAGCTTTTCCAGTCTACGCCAGCTCTTCTCCAGCCCAAACTGGAGAAAATCATCAGAGAAAAGCTCGTTTTCCCCAGAATTTTTGACTTGCAGCAAAACAAAGCATAAAGGAGTACCAGGACAATATGGCAGGCCAGGATTGTCACAGACTGGTTCTTAAAGTCAAGGGGATTGGGTTGGTTTTTATATTTTTTAAGGCACTTGAATGAACAGCTGTATTTTTCAAAACTGCTGAGCTCAGCAGGAACTCTGCAGTTGCCAGTGTTTCTTGGAATTGGCTTCCTTATTATGGAGCTGCCTCAATGAGTTGTTTACTCACCTCAGTTTAAGTTACAATTTCTCTATTTATTTTAATCAGCAGCAAGCCGTAAAACAATGCACTTCCATGAACAGACCAAGTCTGAGACCAGACTGCTAGCACAGATGTTCCTAAAGCAAGAGCAAGGCAGAAACCCAGGACTTTCACCTCTCTTACTTAGCTTGTCATCTGCTGGACTGGCTCAGACAACACTTCCACCTAGTGGCCTATTCCACGCAGGCTGGGATGATGGATGTCCTTGCGTGTAGCAGGGGATCATAACTTTCTGCAGAGAAAAAACAATAATCTTAGGGAATAATCACATTATTTCTTGCTGGATTGTGGATCTGGACTGTGCTGGGCCAGTTTGTGCTCCCCTCCAAAGTCTAGGGCTGATTATCATGTAATGCTGTGCAACTGTATATGACTAGCATGCACATTATAAAAGTAATCAGTAGTAAATTACTTCTGAGACCATACTTGGTTACATGTAAATGATTACTTTGGGTAGTCATTTGGAATAGATGAGTTTTGCAAAGTAAGTTTAAACAATCCTAGAGGGGGATTTTGTTTTCCTTAAGGGGACAGACTGCGCCGCCGAACAGCCGGCGCAGAGGAACGCACACACGCAGGGGTCTGCCTGAGCACTGCTCCTCCTGTGCTCCTGGCCCATGGGCCTTCGGGGATAGATTGCTTAAGCTCTTTGCCTCCCTTTCCCTACCTAAACCATGCAGATAATATTCTGGGGAGAGTCTGTGAGCTAACTACCATGTTATTGGTCTGGATTATTATTTATACCAGCAGAGAATTCCCTTAAGGGTAATCATTGTGCTTGCTCTGATGCCTCACCTGGATCTTAGCATTACAAACCCTGTAGAGATAGTGAGGGAGGTTGTTGTCAGGTTCTCTCTAGGGGCATACCTGTGTAGGCCTGAGACCAGAGCTGGCCTGAGGGACATTGATTTTTACTTTTAGAGCTAGGGTTTGGTTTTTATGACAGCATTGGGACATCGCCTTACAGCATGGTGACAGACAGCATCACCTGAAAAATGGCCAGACTCCCCCTATAGTGCAGTTACACCTGTTTTCCCAGACCCTCTCCTAATCAGCATCAGTGCACCCTACATCACTATATGTATTTCAACAGCAGTTATATTCCCCCATGTGTCACCAAGCCCCTGGACTACTGTCACCTCTACAGAGTAAGAAGCAAGAAAATTAAAGCCTCAAAAGACAGCACATCTTCTTCTGCACCACAGTTAGGCAGCAAGGGAGTAGAGGTGACAGTGGACACCCATGGCATAGTCAAGAGCAGAAGCGAGGCTCCTGAAATCTCTATCCAATACTTTTTTTGTTAGTTTAGTTTTTCTCCTTCAAATATCTTACGTTTTTAAAGATTATATTCATCTAGGAAGACTATCAATAATTAAGAGAAGAAAACAATATTATTATGGAAATTGAGGCACCTCTGGGCCTGTAAGAACATGATATTTCTTGGTGACTTACTGGCATCCCATCTAGCCCCCAGACAAAAAGCACAGAGAGCAAGAGACATTGGTACCCTGGAGGGGCCGCTCTGCTCAGGTCAATACACAGGGCTGATTCTCTGTAATTAAAGACAAGCTGTCAAAGGATTTTTTTTCACAATTTTTCATTTTTCTTTGCTGTTTACACTAGGTCAGTGAGAAATTCTTCCTCCCTCCTTGCTCCGTCATCACCAAGCCACTAAAGAGGCAACAGCTACAGTGGACCAGCAGCAATCCTGCTCTCCCATGGTGGGGCAGCAAGACCTGCCTGGGATCTGAACACCTCAGCACGTGGGACTACATTGCCAAACATGGTGGTAGAAGTGAGTATCCTGCTGGACTTCGTGTTTTCAACACACTCTGCATATGTTAAATGTCCTATGCCAGACCTAACAAAGGGTCTGTGCATTTTACAAGAACCACTTAGGGTCACACACAGTCATGCTTGCAGATACTGCAACCTATATGAATATTGCCCCAACAGGTGTTAACCCTGACCTAAAGGAGTCCCTGTCACAAAATTGTTGAGGGCAATATGAGCCCATTCTGGAGATGTTTGTGCTGCAGGCAGCACTGCCTGGCAGACAGACTTAGGCTATTTTGGACACCAGTAGCTGCGTGGCCTTGGCAACATGTGAGTTTCCTGGAGCCTGCCTGGGGTGTACTTAGAGCTGACTTTGCTTTCATTGAGGGACAGAGTAGTCCCTGGACACGTTGGGATGTGCTAGTGACAGAAAAAGACCATTGCTGCTTTGATGCTCATAAGTGGGTGCTAAATATGGCAAATGGAGCAATGCCATTGGATGAAATAGCTTACTTCTCCAAATTTCTTAAAATCAGATCATTTTCTTTGGTCTGAGATAGGTCTGGTAGTACTCAGCTAATCTGAAAAGGCAGAAGCTGATCCTTCTCTCAGTGAAAAATCCCTGATGAGTAAGCACAGGGATCGTGGGCATCAACAAACACAAGCAAAGCAGTGCTGGCATAAGCAGTATATCTGCAGTACGTCTGTGACAGAGTAGCCACCAGAAATGGAATTGCCACTCATCGGCTGAGCTGGTGTAATTGATTGAGCTAAGGTGTTCCTGGATCAATCCAGAAGGGAAATAAAACTTCTTGTCACAGATGACCTCCATAAAACCACTGAGTTACGTGAACTCACTTGTCTGTGCCCCTGGAGTCTGCATGGATGAAGGAGTTTAGCCTTTTCATTCCAGCTCTGCACCTACAGAAATTTTTCCTGGAGTCAGCTCTACACTACAAATAAGTTTGGTGATTTTTCTGCTTAAGCTTTAAATGTGTCTTCTTCCTCTCTAAGTGTTGCTGGTAAGGACAGTTCTGTCAGATCTTAGGACTTTGCTGCCTTCCAGTGTCTCCAGCAGATACAGCGCCCTCAGCTCAGGCTGGGAGTTAAGTTATGAAACAACTCCAGTTTCGGATCAGGCTTATTTTCCTGCAGGCAAGCAAGTGTTAATGCTACAATATCATCTTCCCTGGGGTGCACTTCATCATTATCCCAACACTCTGAGTTGTATGCTAGGGTGGGTGCTTTATGGTCATTGAGTGTCTTCAGTGCTACTCTCAGTGCCGCTTCATTTATTTGCTATCAGAAAGACAGAGAAACAAATTGTGTGTCAGTGCCTACCTATTCTTTAGGGTTCATCCCAGAGAGGGAAATCAATGACTCAGGCTCTTCTTGAAACACCTACACTAAAACACAGGGAGTGAAGTCTGACATTTTGTGTGAGTGTGTGTGTGTGGTTCAGCATTGCCATTCCACTCTCCACTCTCCAAGTCAACAATTATCTGGAGTCCCCCAGGAGCAAAATGTGCTCCTCTCATAAGCTTGGAGTAATGACTCGGAAGCAGTGGTGTGTAACAGGATCCCCAGTGTTAGGCTTTGCCTGATAACCACATACACTAACAAAATAACCCTGAGTTGGTTCCAGACCTTAACATTCCCTTATTACTATTCTATGGGCCCTGTGTTGGTAAGAAAAATGCCACTTGCCTGCAAACTAAAATCCAAATGTAAGCCGTGCTTAGCATCTTGCATGGACCCTCATAAATTCGAGCGAGTTCTCTGTGTCTCTTCCATCTCATTGACCTGACAGGATGATCACTCCCTGCTGCTGCACTGGCTGTGTCCCTTGTCAATAGCCCATGAAGGAAAATTCTACTTTGACGTATTTCCTTCCTAATTTCTTGGTCTATAACTTTTTTTTATCCTTTCTCACTGCCTAACTCAGACCACTTTTGGAAGCAAAGATCAGTAACCCTCAAGGTTTTTTCTCCAAAGACCAGGTCCCTTTTTTCTCAGAAGCCCAAAGGAAAAGTTGAAGGAGCTCAGCACAAGAGATCCATGGAGAACCTTGTGATAAAACTTTCTTGGCTTTGGGCTGAGATGGTGCAATGCACTCAAAAGCGTAGATCAAAAGAAGATACTGAAATACATACCTAAAAAACAATCAGCAACTAAACTATGGGTTACTTCTAACTTGGCTTAACACAGGCAGTCCTTTTCACTACCTTCATGCTCTTTGTGTATGTGATGACTCTTATTTGTGCTTACAGGAATGGGGAGAGCAGGAGCTTGCATATTTGCTCTGTGTTGTTATTGATATTATTGATTATGAACTCTTTCTTGTACATAAGTCTGCTTGCCTCCTTACAGAAGTTATAGCTATTCATGCCAATTTTTTGCTATATATTAAAAGATGTTTGTTCTCACCCAGGGGATGTTGACATTGATTAAAATTTCAGCCTACACATAAGAGAACATCTCCAGAGCATGAAAGCCACAACACTCATCTTGTGGTCCAATATGCTATGGATTCTTGTGCCTACATACATATTCATTTGTTTCTGCCAGACCCTGTCTGGCTATAATTACAGCAGCAGAAGCCCAGACAAAGACAAGGGTTAAGAAGCAGGCAAAAGCAGAGAAAAGATTGTAAAGATGGTAGAGGAAAAGAAGCAGAGGAGCCAGGAAATTAAAAATAAGGGAGGCTGAGGGACACTTTCTGAATACGGCAGGTGACAGGGAGTGAGAGAAGACAGCCTTGTCCTTCCCTGTGCTGCTTTGGCTACAGCTCCCTGCACTATGAAGGTTAATTTTCCATAACTTGTGGAGCAGCAGGTAACTTCCACGGGGCTGACAGAAAGCTTGTGTTGAGCTAACATTTTAAAAGGGTGAAGGAGATGACCCAAGTAATTATATGCCTGTCAGGCTGACATCGATCCCAGGTAACGTAATGGAGCACTTAATAGGGGGAATATAATTCATGCCCATCAACAAGGGTTTATGGAAAACAGACCCTGTCAAAACTTAATATCTTTCTTTGCCTTGATTACAAGTTTAGTTGATGAAGTCAATGGTGTTGATGAAACAAATACTGAGATTTTCCAAAGCATTCAACTTGGTACCACACACCAGCTGGATTTAAATCCTAGAACAATACAAAGCCAACAGAGTACACAGTAAATGGATTAAAGTCACTGATTACACTGAAAACATGACTGAACACATCTGTCATCCTGCAGGTTTTTTATAGATTGGGTCCCACAAGGTTTGGTGGATGCATGATGGTATTTTACATTCATACATGCAATCTACTAAAATTTGTTACTAAAATCTGTCATACCAAAGTTGGAAGGAAATGCTGCAAGGAAAGGTCACCAAAATGGACAACTTTGTAACTTCTTTGTGAACCTGGCAAAAACAACTATGGCAGAATAATATGTATTTCAGTTCCATCATATGTGAAATAAACATATTCAGGAAAAGAAAATATAAGTGGTACCTACAGGATGGGGAACAGGCAGAAATACCTTCAAAAATGAGTTACAGTCACCAAAACATCTGATAAAACACCTGATCAGGGCCACCTCTGAGGGCAATAAAGAGATAATTCTACATTTTCTTTGAAACTGCTGTAACCACACCAGGAACTCAGACTACTCAGCTCAAGAAATAGTTTGATGAGTTGGAGATGCTCCACAGAAGATCTGGGAGAACAGTCACGGATTTTGCAAATGTACCTTGGAAGGCAGAACTCCAAGAGCCAAACTGCTCAGTTTACTGTGTGGGTGATCTAACCACCATCTTTTGGCATTCAACAGAGAGATAGCCATCAATAACAAAAGTTCAATTGATTTCAGTGGAGCAGTTGCTTGCTGAGTGAAACCTGCCTCTGAAGCTAGTCCTTGATACATGGCTCTGCTCCCACTATTTGTATCCCATGTCTGTTGGGAAGGAACATTTACTTGTTCACTGCATCAGAACATTGTGAGAACAACTGAAATAACAGTTGGAAATTACTGTCTTGGTGCCAACTCACTATATAGTTATGTATTTTATTAGTGTATCCTTTCAGCACTGAGCAGACTGCAAAATCTCCCTTTTGCCCCAAATGGCTTCTTTTGCCTCAGAGGCATCAGGAAGGGCTCAGGACAGCTCGAGACACTCTCACAAAACCTTTCTGCTAGGAATACTAACAGGCACCATGCACTGCCTAGGTACACACCCTTTACTGTGGTACAAGCCATGATACCAAGCTGAACTAGTACAGACAGCTGTACATTATTAATCAGTTGCTAATAGTAATAAATGGCTCCAAAGTGTGGACTTGTAGTCTTATAAATAATGTCCCTGGCACCTGCATTGATGCTAGACAATGTGGAAGTATTCTGGAGAGAGGTGAGGTCCCAGCCCTTGTGAAATACAAGCTGCCACCCTGCATCTTAGCTGAGCAACTATCAATTAGCAAAGAGCTCATCAGATCCTTTGGGGAAAAAAAAATTAAAATAAGGATAACCTCTAAGCCCACTCTGGAGGTTGGAATTTCTTATTTGCCCAACATTTCTCAGGTCCAGGAATAGAAAGGGTAGGTGACTAATAGACTTAAGATCTCCTAGGTGAGATGATGCTAGTGACTGAAGAATATGCATTAGCTGGCATCAGCAAGCCAGAAAAAGGAGAAATCCACTTAGAGCTGTTTCTCCTGTAAAATAAGCCCCAGGTTCACAGAGTGAGATGCCTCCTCCCCGCTGCAGCAGTGAATTAAGTTTGTCATTTGTTATTGTGTCTTGCCAGTGCACAAAATAGCAGCCCTGGGCTGTAATCTCCACTCATCTGAGTCTGCACAATAATTGCTGGCAGCCATGGAAACCAAATTCAAATTTCCCACAGTCGTTTATAAACTTGACCCTCCTTGCTTCCTTATTGCTGTATTCAGACGAGCCCTTGATGGGGGTAAGTGAAGAGAGAGGAAATTGTAAACTGCATTTGCAAACTAACGTTTGGCGGCTGAGCACAGAGAACTGGCCAAAAGCCCACCGTGTGAGTAGGAGCCTTTCCAACGGCACCGCTAGGCTTTGCAGCAGGCTCCCGGTGAAGAAGATGGAGTGGTGCCATCAACTGCAATAAGCTCCAGTTAATGACTAACAGGCTTTTATCTGTATTGCATGGGGTGTGAAGATGGTCTCCTCAACTCCAGATCCCACTGCTGGCTTCCCAGGGACTCTTGGCTGTGCCGCCTGACTTGCTTTCTGCCTGAGTTCCCCCAGTTATAAACTGGGGATGGCAACAGTCCCCAATTTCATGGAATCATGATGAAGGTGAAATTGTGAACATCTCCAAACACCTCTCAGATTTGGGCCGAAGAAGGCCAAAGTAATCATGTTGTTATTTCCCTCATGAAACACTCCAGGGTACAATACAACTAAAAATATTCCCAGGTCAGGCAAACTGAGGTTGCAGGACTATGCCTAGTTGACATCACTTCAAGAACTCAGTCCCTCTGCTGAGTCCTTAAAAAGAGACACAAGAGAATCAGTGTCTGAGGGATTCCTCCCACCATGCCTGCCCCTGAACCCCGAGCACTCCCGGGGCTGCTTCCAGCAGTGAGACTGGATCTTTTTGCCCCCATCTGGCCACAGTCCATTATGACAAGTACAGGAACAATGCAGAGTTTGCAGGCAATGAAAGCAGCACAGGTATCTTCCAAGCGTGCTCACTGCCAGCTCAGGAAGATCTGCAACCAAAACTTTGATACAGGGGTGGCCCAAATCCAGTGCCCCTCCAAGCCTTCATTGCTCTGCTGTGGACACATGGCCATCATTGTGGCTTGAACTGAGACTGCCAACCTGATCCACATCAACCACCAAATACCCATCACATGCATAAACTTTAGATGGCTGAAACCAGGTGAGGCCTCTGGCATGACTGTTAATTCCACAAATTTGTGGCCACCCAAAACCTATGATCACTATGAAATACCTATTGCACCAACAAAAGACAAGGATTAGCTGTGTGGAGTTTAGAAAGCTGCTAGATTTTATCTAGTTTAATTGTTCACACATCCTAACCTCTGACACTTCAAGCATAGTGCGAGACTTGAGACTTCAAGACTGGAGACTGACAGGAGTTTTACCAGTACTGAAAAACACAATATCATTGACCACTTGGACTGACAGATAACACCACCTGACAATTAGCTAATCTAATACATCTCATTCCTACAATGCACTTGTAGGCTTTCTTTTTTAATCACAGTATTTCTCATGATAATATTTGATCTAAAGCACAGTCCAAAAATTGAAGTATTTCTTTTCTTAACATGCCACACCAGGTTATTATATCCTGTCAAGATGTGTTAAGCCAGGCTGATTTATATTAAAAAGTTACATATCTGTAACAGGTCAGGCATTCAAAGATGGTCCTTTCTGGCAAGTTTAACTAAGGAGTTTACCACCTCATTCAATTTTTTCCTTTGGGAAATGGAAGCTAATTAAGATATGCTAAGCCTGGTCTTTTTTCTCAAAGACAGACCTCCATAATTATTTGGACTTTATTTAAAAGGAAAAAAATATATTTTGGTATCATTATTTACCCAAGAGCTGTGTGCTAGCCATAAAGTTTGGGTCTAGTGGTTAAATGCTCTCACTTTCAGCTTTGTTTTGAGCCAAGGTTTTCAGCTGGAGCCTGATATAGAGTGTTACACCTCTGGGAAGAATCTAGTCTCTTTCTTCCTCTTTAAGTGCTGTCTGATGCAACATGCTACTCTTGGTCATAGGAAATAACAGCAGCTGCACGACACTCCTTTTTCATTCCCCAAATTCATGTAGCTATTTCATCTATGTCTCCTTACAACCTCCTTATTTAAATTTCCCATCTCTTTCCATTGCTAAAATGCCTCTGCGGGGCTTGTAGAAGCTTTTGTATCTCTGTGCCGTACATCACAGACTAGAAATGTTGCAGGAGGGGAGTTCAAGTAGCAGCACTTGCTTTGCCCAGTTGCATCTGCTCAGATTTGGTCTATTAAAACCAGTTGAATATGAACATCTCCCATCTGTGTTTTCCTCTGCAGAACTTGCTAGCAGCTGGTTACTAAACTTAGTCATAAGAAAAGATGCAAGGGAGCATCTGGAAAAAATAGCATGTGATCATGTAATTAATGAATGCACTGTAATGAACTGGCATGAAAGGTCAGGATTAAGCTTGCAGTGAGATCTTTATTTCTTGTATTTTTAGTGTTCACGGTGTTTGGCTTAACATGCTGAGTGCATCTTTGGCATGCTTTGGCTTCTAGAGGGACAGAGATCTTTCTTACTAGGCAAGTCCACTATCCTTGAAGCTCCTACTAATCTAGAGTCCACACATGAGGTGACCTGCTTTAAAGTTGCACACAGTCAAGTGAAATGCATGCACCAGAAATACTTTTATAACTAGTAGACTTACATGAGGCTAAAGAGACAACATATGAGCAAGTGAACAGGTCAAGAAAAATACTAATAGCATATTTTTCACAGACTCCAGACCCACCCAAATCCACCCAGCAACCTAAAATACCTAACAGGTCAGCGGTGAGGTCCTGCCTGTCCCTGGAGTCAGTTCCAACTCAGGTTGGACCACTAGCTCCTTTTCTGCAGCACTGAAAAAAACACCACCTGGTGAAAACACCACCTGGATCAGCACCACTGCCTGTGATTTGCCTAACCAAATTTACCTGGCTTCAGATGCATTGCTGAACAAAACAGAAGAAACGTACAGCTTTCTGAGCACCCACTTAATTCAGTTTCTATGACTTCTGTGTATTGACTTGACCTAAATTATTTAACAGGGGAAGTTTATTAGAAGAAGCAGAGCATATGCTTGCCCTATTCTTATTCTTCCACAGGTATCTACTTATGGACACAGTTTGTTGGGGGTGGCAAGTGAAAGCTGCTGATTTTTGTTTGGGTCTTTTTTTCAGGATGACACATATCCTGAGACTACAAAATACATTTTATGGGTAAGGTAAAAAAGAGCCACTGAAATGTTGGATTGGCTGCAATACGGGTCAGCACCAGTATTATAGTGTCTCAGCCCTGATAATCTGGAGGAACATCATCAGCCCCACAGCATCAGCCACAGAACCTCACAACCACAGGTAGCAAGTATGAGGGCAACCTGAAATTTCCCCCCTAAACCTCTTCTAGTGGTCCTTCCACCCATCCCAAATCACCACCCTCTTCGCACAGAGTGCTCACTATGGCAGGACTCTTGTCCACTGGGCTTAGCATAGCATTTGTTAGCTTTACTGCAATTCAGGAGGGATATTTTACAGCCAGTATATATGTTGTCAGCTGCTCTATCTAAATGTGGTGCCTGGAATTTGACTTTTAAAAGATGTTTCTGGGCACACATAGTGCTCTGGTGGCAGTGCCTCCATGAGGATTTGCACATGTGCTGCTTCTGAAGCCCATCTGCTCCCCTCAGTGTAGCAGGGCACCCCAAAGGATCAAGAGAAATGAGGGAATATGCAATGACTCATCTTGACCTGTTTTTCAGCAGGATGTAGGAAAGATGCAAGATGGGAAACTTCCTCCAAAATCTAACTGTGCATGGAAAAATAGAAGGGTATAGCATGGATTGTTATGTCCTGCAGGACTAACAGCCCTGGTGCAAGCCAAACACAGAATTATAGAAAACAGGGCTAGAAAGGTTCAAATAACATCTTGCCCAGCTTATTTCCTCAAGGCACTATCTACTGTTTGTCTAGTCAGCTCTTCCAAGACTCCCACAATGGAGGTATCCCTGCCTTCCCAGGCAGCCTACTCAATTGATTTATCTGCCATTGTTCATAGAATCATAGAATCTGGGCCGGAAGGGACCTTCAAAGGTCATCTAGTCCGACCCCCCTGCAGTCACAAGGACACCCCCAACTAGACCAGGTTGCCCAGGGCCTCATCGAGCCTCACCTTGAATGTCTCCAGGGAAGGGGCCTCAACCACCTCCCTGGGCAACCTGTTCCAGTGCTCCACCACCCTCATAGTAAAGAACTTGTTCCTAATGTCTAATCTAAATCTGCTC
>BJBW01023730.1:0-12313 GCA_004320125.1 Scolopax mira
ACAATAAACGGAGCTTTGTATGATCCTACATCGTGTCGGTGTACTTGCTCCCCTTCGCCTGGCCGTGACAAGATAGTTTCATTATTCAGCTGTCAACTTTTCTAACAGATGCAAACAGACTTGAAAGTACATTGTCGGTTAATCTGATGGTGTCTGTCCAGATACACAAAGGCAATTTGTTCTCTTTTCTTGCTTTGTTCCTCCAGACTTGGGGTCATGAACTGAGCCTCACCAAAATGATTACCAGAAGTAGAAAGACTTGTCCTTATGCCAAAAGCATTCATTTAACCAACACACCATTCCTGCTTTCAGCTAGTTTAAATTAGCATTATTACCTGCTTGCACTATGTGATTTGTTCATTCCTTTTATCTGATCTTCACTACCATAACGGTGTAAGCCATAGGGAACATTAATTCCTGTTTAAACAAAAAACAACTTTTGCTTTCAACCATCTTTCAAACTTTGCATCTTCTTGAAGCTCCAGAGAGTTTGTGCAGCTCAGTCTATTAAATTCAACTGAACAGAAACAGAGCTATTCCTCACTTTGTTGCAAAAATTACCTAAAAAGCCTATCTACTGATGAAAACCTAAGGAAAACTGCTTAAAAAAATTATAAATAGAGACCTTGGTACTGCTGCTGTTTTTTAATGGACTTATCCTTTGTAAGCTTCCCACCCCCTGAAGAATAGGTTAGAGAAAGAGATTAAGATCTCAAGGAGGAGATTATGGATTAGTTTCTTCTCTTGCAGTAAAAACACTGAACTTCTCCCAGATATGTTTTAAAGGATAAACAGGAGCATAGGGAGCAGTAATGTTAAAACACTTTGAAAATGGTGGTGAAAGTGCTGTAAGCTTCTTCCAGATCACACCAAAGGGCAAAAAGTGAAATAGAAGCAGATCTTTCAAAAGCTACATCTGGCACAATGAGGACAACCTCCTTGTCAGGAGCAGGGAATGATTAAAAGGTAGGCAAACCCACAGGAACTTATCAGATTTTAAGTTGAAGTACAGATATTGCTCTTCAGTCTCCCAGGATCAATTTCGTGGCAGACAGGCAGGAAGGAACTAGGAGGGCAGGAGGAATAGATGTGATTTCAGGGCAGGCAAGAATTTAATGACTTGACAGGTTTGGGCATGACACATAGTGAGACAGAAATGGGAGGGGACCTCCACAGTGATGGGACAGTCTTTGAGAAAGAAATGTAGGGTGAAACATGAAAAAGATGTGTGTATGATGGATAAAAACTGGAGCGAGCACACTAATTTCTGTACAGGAGATGTTGATTTGAACAATAAACACAGTTACCAGCTTTGTGACTGAATAATATTTTCAGAAATTAATTTCTGTGTTAGATATAAAAACAACTGTTTGTATTAGGGAGGGCTGTAAGTGTTTTGGGGAAAAAAACCCCAGCAACTGAAAACAAGGAAGACAAAAATGTCTGAAAACAATCTGAAACAGAAAATCTAATAGGAACTCCAACAGCTATATGCAAATAACCAAAAGGTTCATTTACTCCATTCATAAGTTTTGAAAGATGATGAGCTTGTTTAGGATGTCTCTAATTACTATAAGACCAGTTCTGATTTCCTTAATTAAAGTGAACAAGGACTTATTCTTTGAAGAGCTGTGGTAAGGTTAGGTCCTTCACAGTCCTGTTTTAACATAATTTTATTTCATTCCAGATGAAGTAATGTATCTGTACTTCAGAAAGTTTCCATACAATATTCCTTTGAACACAAAATTAAAATAAATTGAGATTAGCATACAGCAAAGTAGCCTCACATAGATTGAACAGTGAAGGAATGACTACTGCTAATAAAAAGAACAAAAACACTCAGGCAACATAGATACATGGTACAAAATGCAAAGGACAGAGATTGACTACAGCCTTTATTAATGATGTGTACAATGATATGCAGCAACATCAACTACTCTCTGCACTCTCCAGCAATATCGCTAGCACTGAGAAGAAATTGCAGTCTGAGGTTTTTTCTATTCCCATTGAACATCAATATTAAGTCACAGTATGAACATGGACATTGACATGGACAGTGGAATGGAGTGCATCCTCAGCAGTTTGCCAATGACACCAAGCTGTGTAGTGGGGTCAACACGTTGGAGGGGAGAGATGCCATCCAGAGGAACTGGACAGGTTTGAGAGGTGGACATGTGCCAACCTCATGAAGTTCATCCAGGCCAAATGCAAGGTCCAGCATGTGTGTCAGAGCAATGCCAAGCACAAACACAGGTTGGACAGAGAATGGATTGAAAGCAGGGCTGAGGAGAAGGACTTGGGGGTGTTGATTAAGGAGAAGCTCAACATGAGCTGGCAATGTGTGTTTGCAGCCCAGGAAATCAACCACATCCTGAGTTGTATCAAAAGAAGCATAGCCAGTAGGTTGAGGGAGGTGATTCTCCCCCCTCTATTCGCTCTGGTGAGACCCCACCTAAAAGTGCTGTGTCCTTCACAGCTCTGGATATCCTTCACAAGAAGAATATGGACCTGTTAAAGCAGGTCCGGAGACCCACAAAGATGATCAGAGCATTCTCTGGAGCACCTCTCCTATGAAAACAGGCTGAGAGAGTTGGTGTTGTTCAGCATGAAGAAAAGAAGGCTCTGGAGAGACCTCATAGTGGCCTTCCAGTGTCTCTAGGGGGCCTGAGAGAGAAAGCTGGAGAGGGACTTTTAACAAAGCCATGTTGTGACAGGACAAGATGTAATGGCTTCAAACTGGTAGATTTAGATTAGGTATCAGGAAGAAATTTTTCACACTGAGTTTGGTGAGGCACTGGAAAAAGTTGCCCAGAGAAGCTATGGATGCCCCATCCCTGGAAGTGTTCAAGGCCAGGCTGGATGGGACTTTGAGCAAACTGGTCTGGTGGAAGGTGTCCCTGCCCATGGTAGGGGGGTTAGAACTAGATGGTGCCTGCCAACATAAACCATTCTATGACTATATTTCTTTGAAGAATAAAAACCTCCCAAGAAACCAGGAATAGCAGGAACCTTAGAATAAATTAAATCTTAAAATAAGTTAAATCAACCCAAATAATTCATACTGGTATGATGAACAAAGCACAATAGAACATAAAGTGTATAATTGAAAACCACAACCTTATTTCCTTAAAATGCAAAGGTTTGGCTGGTAATGCTGTGGTGATAAGTACCTTTTCTCTGCTGCTCTGTAGCTGGTTTTCTGTGGAGTCTCAGACATAAATGGGACAGGGATGTCAGGGGGAGCAATCAGACCATGAATGAAGGCTGCAGAGTTTGAGCCTTTTTTTCTTTCCCCTCAAGGCATCTATTTTTATTTCTCATTTACTTGTCTAATGCCTCAAAGAAAGTGCAGACAGCTTGTTTAGTATATCAAAGCATGATCTGTCTGTGTTTTAATAATTACACTGTCTCTTGCAAAATAACTTTACAGACAATTTTTTGATACAACTGGTACCAAATGCTGCCTTTCAGACGTGCCTGTTACAACTCTGCTGAGCTCCTACACACAGAGCCTGCACAGATAGGTGTGAATGGCTCCACACTGCAGCGATGCCCCTCTGTTACTACAATAGGGAACATTAATAACTTCAGAGGTCAAACCTGTAATACTTTCTCAGTCTGCATCACTGTGAAATCCCAAAGTCATTGATCCTGACTTCAAAGAGGGATTTGCAGATTGAAGGCCAAATCTCATCTACTCTTCTGGAAGTACTGTGTTCCCTGACAGCAGAGGAGCTCAAGTTTTGACGTACGGTGTCCAAAGGGCAAGGGATCTCTGCAGTCAAACATACAGGGCTGGTGCTCCTATATGCTGGAACAGTGCCTTTTTAGGAACAAATTTCACAGATCTGAACTTACGATGAGAATTTTGTTGTCATTAGGACATTGTTTGATTGTTTTGTATTATGTAAGCTTGTCAACAGCTAGGTAAGGAAAATCAAGGAATTTAGTCATTGAATTATGTCGGCAAAGATCGGCTCCTGGAACACTACTCTATAAAAGCTGAAGAAATGCATTCTGCAATGAAATTTAAAAAAAAAATCTTTTGTTTGAAAATATTATCTTTGATGTTGAAGTATTTCCTTAATAGAGTTGCAGGGAAAGATTTTCATACTGTGTTTTTTGTCAATTTACAATCTAAGTATTTACGGAAAAGCAGGATTTATGCATCATGTGCTTGCAAATGTGAAAATCCTAATGCATTTACATTCTTCAAATTAAAACAAAAATGTAGTCAACATTTCTGCAGGGATAGATCATTTCATTGACATATGAAGTGCAAGAAGCAGTTTACATTACTCACAGGACTGAACCACACTGCAAGGACTGTGCGGATTTAAGCAACATCAGAAACATCAATCAGTATAATTTCTTTTAAACCTGTTCATAAGAAAAAAAGAACTAAAATATGTTGCTTTAGTATTAACGGTAGATGTTATAAGGCACATTAAAAGTACTTTTAAAAAAAGTAGCCAAAAAAAACCCCCAACCCCCTAACCAAACCCACAAAACCATTATCTGCCTAAGTATTTCTCCACCTATCACAGAATGAAAATATATTTTTACAAGTAAAACATGTAAAGATGAGAACATTATCCTTATATACTTAATCAGGATAAGACTTGGCCTTCTTAGGAGCATATGAATCCGTTTTCTTCTTTCTTGTATACTTTTGATTGGGGCAATAATATTACTACAATCAGAAAGAAGGTGGCTGCATGTGGAACTACCATTAAGTGTATAACATGTTGCATTTTCCCACACAAGATACTCCCTTGTACCTTTTACCTCCAAAAGGAATGATGCATTTCCCTGTTTTCTCATCCGTAGTGTCACCATTATAAAATGGTGACAGAGTAGCAGTATTAACTAATAGTAGGATTTTGAGCTGACATCTTTCACACTTGATGCATAGCCATTTTTTACAGTTTTCTCTAAGGACTGGATTTGACCAACTTCCTTAAGCTTTTTATTTTCCTTAAAATATTTTTAATACTAGCTAGCTTCCTATATTTGAATTTATATCTTATAGATTCAGGGTAAGTATACATATAAATACTAAATGAGAAAACAGATTTATTAGAATAGAGGCAGTGGGAATAGCATTGCTAAGAACACAGATCCTCAAAAATACCTGTTCTGTCACCAGGACAGTGGCACGGGAGTCTTGCTTTTCATTCGGTATTTATAGCATGTTATTCACAAAGTATCTTACAGGGACCCCTTAGCTTATCTTTCTCAAAACCCACCCAGCCAGCCACTTTTCCTAGCAAACTAGACATGCCTATGAGTATTTAGTTTCCGAAGTATTTGACAGTTAGTGCATACAGCAAGGTTTTAGGTAACTGTACTTAATACTGGCAAATATATCTAAAGATATTATGTCTGTATCAGTGATATTTACTAGTTCTTGACGTGATCCTGTAATATGTTTTTGTCACTTTAAATTTAATTGTCTTACCTTTATTTTGAGGTGGTGGTGGTGGTGAAGAGGCTTACTCTGGACAAAATTGCTGTTAACTTACACAGAAAGTTTCTGGTTTAAGAACTTCACTTTTTCTATTTGAGAAAAGTCAGAAGAAATCTGGTTGTCAATCAGCTGCTTGCTTTCTCTGTTTTCAGTTTTTCTTCTGTTATGGTTTAGGGAATCTGACAGACAAAGAGAATGTCTTTCAATTTTAAAAATCAGTTTATAATTTTAGTTAAAGTAATTATAGACACACACACACAAAGTAATTATATAAATACTTTTTCTAATGTCAAAAAAGAGTACTAAAAATGTTGTGCAGGAGAAAAATTTAGAAAAGCCAAAACCAACAATAAATGGGAGCAAAATCCAGCCTTTACTTTACACATGCAAAGAAACTGTTGTGAGTGTTCCATCCCAGAGAAAAATAGAAGCACATAAAAAATATAATAAAAACATGTCCATTTTCCCTAATAATAATGCAGGCTTGCAGCTTGCCTTACACAAGATGTAAGCAGATTTCATTTGTCTAAATTTGATGATGTTGTTCAAAAACAATGCTAAAAACAAATGACATCTAAATTCTTCCAGCACGTTCCAGAAAACATTGGGCTACAGACTGTTCTGCACCCCTAACTCCAGTGCCCTTACCAAAGCATCTAAATTAAGAGAAGTAGACTCCATTACATTCTAGAGAGAGAGTCAAGGATAGACTTTTCTGGGACAAATTACACCATAGGCAGATAATAGCTTTCTATAGTAGACTGTTTGTATCAGTCATTTTTGGAGGATTTTCAGGTTTATCACCTGTTAGGTCTTACTAGGCAGGTGGATGTGGATGGCACTGTTGTTTGATGTTTCTTATTCAGGTCTCCGACACAATTGCTTAGTAATGGTAATGTGGGGGTCTACCCTACAGAAGATGTAGCAACTTGCATAAATATAGGATTAAGTGCTAAGCCTTCCTACTGACTGGCTTCAGTGATTTTTTTTCCTTTCACCTTTCTGTAGCCCCTAATATTTCTCACAATCTGAAAAGCCCATTAGCTTATCTTTAATTTCGTGTGGAGATCAGGCCCTAAGAGCGAGATATTCTAGCAACTCATTTATTGGTGTCCTTGTTTGTGATCGACATCAGTGCTTATATGTCAGGATGTATGGTAAAGAAAGTCTAACTGACAGAATTATTTCTGATGAGACTAATATATTTTAGTGAGGGAATAGAAAGCAGGTGTGATCACTTATGGGAATAGCTTGGCATGCAGTATGGTAACATGCCAGTCAGTCAGTCAGTCTTCTCTTGTTGCAAGTGAACGTCTGTGGAGGTTTTTGGTTTGAATTGTTTGTTGGTTTTGTTGGGGTTTTTTAAATATAATTTTACTCAATTTTTTTCTAGCATTTCACATAAACAGGCATTTCACCAATAATAACAATGCACTTTTGTCAGCCAAATGCTGAGGGGAGAAAAGAGAGATAAAGCCAAGTAAGGACCCTCTATTTCAGTGTTTGATCTATATGACTCCTTTCATGTTCTGTTACATGTCTATATCTCTGTAAAGCAAGCTAGGTAGAAACTGAGCTTCTTTAGAATGTGATTCCCCAGCATTAGTTTCCAAGCATGATAGTCCCACTCCCACTCGAAGCTTATGTACTCAACTCTGGTAAATTTGAAGTGTTTTTTGCATTGGGTGCAATTTTCTTGGAAAAGAAACATCCATCACATAAATGTAGCAGACAGCTAGTGTTACTGGTTTGCTAGGTTAAAAGTTCCCTTCTGAAGGATCTGCTCACAATGAAAAGAAATGAGTAGAAATTTGCAAAAAGTCATGTGCACACTAGATGGTTGGACCTGATTACATGTGGTTTGTTGTTAGAGGTTTTTTTAAATGAATTACTGTATTTAAGAATCCTTCACGTAACTAGAAATTCTGATTTCCTCTTGGTGAAGTACTCCAGAGAACCTGAAACGACATTATTTCAAGTGCATCTAAACTAATGGGTATCAAGTTATTTTCTAATTCATCTGTATTCAGGGGGGATGCAATACTCTGTCTTCCATTTATAAACAGCATTATTAACTCTTCCATTTTTCCCTTTTCACAAAAATTATAAAAGAAAAATGGTAGAAGAGATTTCTCTCTCTCCTCTTCCTTCCTTCCTTCCTTCCTTCCTTCCTTCCTTCCTTCCTTCCTTCCTTCCTTCCTTCCTTCCTATTTCTTTCATCAATGAATTATGAATTAACTAGTCTTTTCTTGAAGGTTCTAATGCAGTAACATCATATGAAAATATAATGTTGTCCCAAAGTCTTGACATACAGCTACAGCAGTTTGCAAAACCCTGTGTGAGGAGAGTTGTCCTCATTACTGAGAACTTAAAAAGATTAAAAGAAAGTCACACAGGTTTTACACCCCAGGTGATAGCATAATGCTGAATGTGAGCAAACCTTCAGGCATTATCCGGCTCTAAATCCTAGGCCAGCAGCTGAGCAGGAACAGTGACTAAACATCTGCATATGTTGCTCCTCTGCAGCCAGCTGAGGAAAGCCATCATTAGGAGAACTCAATGATGAGTCAGATTTCTGTCGAACAAAATGATATACTTCATGTCCTGCTTTCTTGCAGCTATCAAAGGTTTTGACACAGTTTGAGAAGTAAATGAAAATCATTAACTTAAACCAATAAAGCAAGATATAACATGCCAGAATTAAGTATTAAATTTCAACAGTCTTGACCATGTAATAAATAATTCATTAATTACAATAATTACATCATTAGTTGTGCCTACCCGACACTGCTACTGACATTTAAAAGTCTAGAATCTTCCTTTCATTATTTATTTGTCAGCAGTATCTCCCTTATTAACAGATACTGTGTACAAATCAACAATACAATCTATAATATTACCCTGAAAAACTCTCATTTTTTTAAGTTATACAATTCCTGTCTGGTAAACATTAAATATTATTGCTTATGATTAAAAGAGGAAAAAAAAAAAAAAGAAGAAGACATTGATCCTAGGCCAGATAATGAAATTCTCACTTGATTTTGGTAAGTTTATTTTAATGCATAAATAAAATTGAATTTGTTGCAGATTGTTTATAATAATGTATTTGTGCTTTCTTCAGGAGGACAGCAATGATTAAACAAAAGAGGGAGAAAATAGAAACTTATCAAATACTTCACTGAATAGATAGTCCTTAAATATGTTGCCTAATAATAAGCAGAGAAACAAAAATAGTATGACATACTAACCTGTAAATCAATGTGTTATGGGGAAAAAAATTAACAGGAGGTATTGTTTTTAGAAACCTGATTAAAATCAACATTTTTGTGTGTTGTGAGAAGAATAATTAAACCACTTTTCTTTCTTCCATAATGGAATTCATCTATATGCAATTTATCAGGAACTGATTGTCTTCATTTATTCCTTCGAATATCAAAAAAGACAAACCATAGACATAAAAAGCTCCTGATATTTTACATATTCATAATATGTCAATGAATCACCAGGAATGATAATACTGCTATCTTAATGCTAATGTAAAGCCAACAGATGAGTTGAAGGGCAAAGCAATAGAGAAATAAGCCAAATTTTCCTATTGAATTCACCACTTAATTGTGAACACTTTTCATATTTTTCTTTTTCCACTGTTACCACTTCCTCTCTTACTGTGTTTAATTTAAAAGAATCTACACAAACATATACAATTACATGCAGCTAATTTTTCCGGGGTTTTCACATAAACAACGGTGAGCACACTAGAAGTGATTTTTAAAAAATAAAATATGAGTAGAGTCTGATACTTATATCTTAAGGGTTAGTATTTAGGCAGAATAACATCATGCAACATCCCTTTTTACCAGGTCCAGGCAAGAATGCATGCTCACAGCAGGAAATCTTAATCACCACTTATCAGAGTAGCAGGTATCTGTTTCTAAAATGTTACGTTCAAAAGACATATATCTAAAACATTTCTCAGAATCAGTTCCTACTCTTCCTTAAAAATTAATTGGCCTTTTAGTCTTGCTGAATGTACCTCATCATTTAATATGATTAAGGTGAAAAATGTAATTAAAGCTGCTAAAGATCAACATTTTTACACACAGATGAAAATAAAAATATTACCCCAAAAAACAACTCTTTACAAAATTGGACATTCACTGCTATTTATGTCTGACTGCAGCTGTCAGTTCAGTGATGTTAGTGAGGAATGCACATGTAAATTCAGGGTCATACTCTTTGCGATTCATTCCCTCAGATAACTTTGCAAGTTATTAAGGCATATTTGGAAGATTTCTTTGAAGAGGTACTGAGTATCTCAAATGAACATCTGTGACAAGTGATGTCAATGCTATGCTGGGCACTAATTGTGCCATTAAAACACAAAAAGTAGCTGTCCCAGCCCTTACGCAAACATGAGGACCCCAGTCATCGTCTTAAATAAAAAATGCATTTAATGTATAACTCAGACTAGAAAGCAGTTAACTGAAAAAGGTTGTGTTGATGAATAACCGCTAAGAGCTCTGTATTCTGATGGAGAAGAGCTTCAATGTGGGTTAGATGAGTAGACAATGAGATGAATTGAGAACTGCCTGAGCGGCAGAGCTCAGAGGGTTGTGATCGGTGGCACAGAGTCCAGTTGGAGGCTTGTAACTAATGGTGTTCATCAGGGGTCAGTACTGGGTCCAGTCTTATTCAACATATTCATCAATGACCTAAATGAAGGGACAGAGTGTGCCCTCAGCAGGTTCACTGGAGACACAAAACTGGGAGGAGTGACTGACACACCAGAAGGCTGTGCCACCATGCAGCGAGATCTGGAAAGGCTAGAGATTTGGGCAGAGAGGAACCTGATGAAGGCCATGGGTCCTGCAGCTAGAGAGCAATAAACACACGCAACGTTACAAATTGGGGACTGACCTACTGGAAAGCAGCTCTGCAGAGAGGGATCTTGGGGTCCTGGTAGACAACAAGTTGAACATGAGCCAGCAATGTGCTCTTGTGGCCAAGAAGGCCAATGGTATCCTGGAGGTTATCCTCCCCATCTACTCTGTCCTAGTGAGGCCATATTTGGAGTACTGTGTCCATTTCTGAGCTCCCCAGTTCAAGAAAGACAAGGAACTATTGGAAAGAGTGCAGAGGAGGGCTACAAAGATGATCAGGGGAGTGAAGCATCTCTCTTATGAGGAAAGGCTGAGAGACCTGGGTCTTTTTAGACTGAAAAAGACTGAGAAGGGATCTCATCAATGCTCATCAATATTGAGAGGGTTAATGTCAAGAGGATGGGGCCAGACTCCTTTCAGTGGTGACCAGCGACTGGACAAGGGGCAATGGGCACAAACTGGAACACAGGAAATTCCATTTGAACATGAGGAAAAACTCTACTTTGAGGGTGGCAGAGCACCGGAACAGACTGCCCAGGGAAGTTGTGGAGTCGTCTCTGGAGATATTCAAAACCTGCCTAGATGCGTTCCTGTCCAACCTGCTCTAGGTGAACCTGCTTTGGCAGGGGGGTTGGACTAGATGATCTCCAGAGGTCCCTTCCAGCCCCAACTCTGATGATTCTGTGATTCTTTAGTGTGGGTATAAGTTTTCATTTGCCAGCTCTGGAGCAAAAGCCTTTTCAAAACACACCAAAAAGTCCCATGGGTTGATGACCGAGCCTTTGCAAATCCAGATCCTCACATCCGCCTTCTTCCAGTTGGCATTATAAAAATTAATAACCAGAAGTCGTATCACACCAAATTGTGGAATACTTTACGAAGGGAAGTTACTAAAGTGATTAACATGATTCTTTGAGGTGTTGAGAGTCTCACTGGAAATTTCATCAACATTGCTGTCAGGCAGAACTAAATGAATTTGTTCTGGTGTTTTGTGTCCTGAGGCTCAGTCATCTCAAGCTGCTCCTGTTGCCTGTCATAGACCTACTCAGAAATGAACTGGTCTGTACCTTGAATTATGCTTCTTTCTGGAACTTAGAGTAAATTCTGTTCATCCTTTCTTAGTATCTGCCCATCAGGAGCGAAATGATCAGAGCAGTTTGTATGAGAAAGGCTTTATATCTTAAGAAAATAAGAAATACTTCACCAGGCTGGATCAAGCCCTGGATTTCTGAAGCCCCTGGCAATGGCAGAGGGAGAAGATGGGCAGGAAGATCACATGTTCCTGGTTGTGTCTGCAGTCCATTCGTCATTGCATTCCCCAACATCTAGAGCAGTTTTACAGTTTTTAAAGGATAGATTCCTGCCTAGTCCCTTTAGTGTGTTTATTGTCTTGTTTTCCAATGAATTTACCTAATGCCTTTTGAAACTGATGACAATGTTTGCCTTTGCAACAGCCTACAGCATCAAATAACAGAAATTCACTACATACTATGAAAAGAAATTCTTTCTTTTGCATGTAAGAACTTGAATTTCTACCAGTTTCAGTGAGTGCTTACAGTTCAAGTATTGTGAGATTTGGTGAATGAATAGCCCAGCACAAGTTTGCAAACCTCAATCACATTGCTCCTTTGTTTTCTCCTGTACAAGCTGAACACTCTCATCCTTCACTGGCTCACACATTAAGGCCGTTGCTCCATAGATGTGGCATTTTAATTATGGTTTTATGTACTTTATTTAGTTTGGATTTAATTGTTACTTCACTGCAAACAGTAGTGTTGTCACAGTATAATTTCTGGGATACTAAGACACTTCTTGGGAATCCCCAATTATATTTTGAGTTTTGTTTATCTTTACCTATTTGCAATTTCCAAAGTAGATTTGGTTTTACGACTGGTTTTACGACTCAAATAATTCATGTTTCAGCTTCCTGCCTGACTAACCTAGTGGCCTTCTATGATGGAGT
>BJBW01023774.1:0-13538 GCA_004320125.1 Scolopax mira
CCTCCTCTTCCTCAGACTAAACAACCCCAGCTCCCTCAGCCTCTCCTCATAAGCCTTACTCTCCAGACCCCTCACCAGCTTTGTTGCCCTTCTCTGGACCCGCTCCAGCACCTCAATGTCTTTCTTGTGGTAAGGGGCCCAAAACTGGACACAGTACTGGAGGTGGGGTCTCACCAGTGCCCAGTACAGGGGGATGATCACCTCTCGGGCCCTACTCACCACACTGTTCCTGATACAGGCCAGGATGCCAGGATACAGGCCAGTGTTTGCTAAGGAACTTTCCATCATTTATTAGTCCTGGCTAACTGGGGAGGTGCCTGTTGACTGGAGGTTAGCAAATGTGATGCCCACCCACAAGAAAGGCTGGAAGAAGGATCATTTGAACTATAGAATTTTAAAAGCCGTATAGACGTGATGCTTAGGGACATGGTTTAGTGGTGGATTTGGCAGTATGAAGTTAATGGTTGGACTCGATGATCTTAAAGGTCTTTTCCAACCTAAGTGATTCTATGATTTAATAACTTTGTTATCATTCCCTGCATTACTAGTCTTTTTGATTCTCTTATTAGGGGCAATGAAAGAAGGAAGGGCTTTTAAAGTTTTTCATTATGAGAAACTTAGGCTATTGATAGAAATAATTCACTGACTGTATTCCACAGAAGAGAAGCCAGTCAACAAAAGGCACAATTTTTTTAGTTTACTGTCTGGAACAATAGCATAAACAGCACTGACAGACATCAGCTAGGATTCACACATGCCATCAGATTTCATTCCACCAAAGGGAACAGTCCTTGGAAGACACAATTCCCATCAGCCTCCCCTCTTTGCCTGATGAGCTAGGGCAAACAGAACAGGACTGTCCTAAATGAAAACACTGCTAAAAAAATAACAGAGCATGAACAGATGTTCACTGTTCTCAGAGAGCTACTGATTGATCTTTATCATTTGTATTCTTGTGCATTTTCTCATCTACTTTTAATTTCATCTTCCTCCTTAGTCTTTGGATCTAGGATCTCAGAATTGTAACAGATCTCCAGGTCTCAGTAGCAGAGATGACACTATCATTTCATCTCCTTCAAACTCTTTAACACCGTTCATGGTGTGGTACCTAGACTGTTCTCTGGCTTCTTTCCTGATAGCATCATCTCTGCTGTGACAGTAACCCACTTTAGCACCATTCCTTTTTCACAAATTCTCAGCTGTCATTCACCCCCCTCTGCATTTCTCATCCCTCTCTCTGTTTCTTTCAAATGATAAAAATAAAAATGAACACATTTGAAAAGAAGAAATGCAACTATCACAACCCTGATTGCTTTGATGAAATCACATAACTCCTCTCCACTATTAATGCAACTCAGCCTGGCAACACAAAATTTATACATTACTTAACATACTGGGTTCCCAGATCTATATGCAGCCTACCACTGCGGCCACAATATAAGCAATAAAATAAGGATGACACCAGTTCTTGTCTCATTGTTTTCTCTAACAGTCACTCTATTTTGCCCACAATAACCAGAAGGAACGCACTGAAGATGACAGTATTGCCATGATTCTTTTAGCAGATGGTATTTCATTTGTTACAGTCAGCCACCTCCAAAATACTAATAGCTTGCTGTTGAGAGGGAATTCCATGGAACAGCAATCAGGCAAGTTTTTGCACATTATCCCATGTTTCCAAAATCTATTTGATTATAGGTCCACAAAGCCTGCAACTGAGTTACCATTTGACCTCTCCCAGATCTTTCAAATGACACATTTCTATTTTTGAATTGTGAAGCACTCATGTTAAAAGTCAGGAGGTTAGTAAGAAAAGCCAACTGCAAATTACTCATTAATTTAACAGGATCTACCTACTGTACTCCTTACTTTCCAGATTAGCATGCCATATCAACTGAAGCAGCCCAAATATCAATTATCTTTGAAATAAAATAGTTTTAGAGCAACTTTATATTTTATAACCATTATTAAATTCCTGAAATACTGCTTTTCACAACAATATACAATTAAGTAAGAAAATTGAGTTTAAGTGGCTTGAACTATTACATTAGCAGTACTTCCTCATTAGTAAGAGCTTAGCACAATTTTGTTTCTTTCTAGAAAATTTCTTCTAAGGCCCCTTATGCTTTGGGTTAATTTCATTTAGCCTTCCAATAACATTTTTACACCATTAGATTCCTGTGCATTCATCCTCTGAACTGTGAAAAGCATGGAGAGAAAAAACACATAGTTCCTTCCCAATACTGCTACCAGCTTCCACGTGCCTCCAGAGAACTGGCCATTCCCTGTGAAAGCATGTGCAGAGCTTCAGCACACCACAGAGACATCTCCCAGCAATACCAGTCTAACTGTGGGGACAGACAGACCTTTGCCACTGCTGCAGCAGTGGATTTGGAGTCTGAGGTGATAATGATCCTTCCAAAAAATTCAGCTAACACCTAACCAGGAGGCAAATGGCCATCGCTGCTAGGAATTTGACTGCCTTAGAGTCTTGCTTATTCTGCAAAGTAGGATTCTACTCGAGAGACAGGATTTTTTAAAGCACAAAACATTGGATTAAATCTTCCACCTTTGCTTCAGGTAGGGGTAACTTCAATGTGTCAGATCAATACTGAATGCTTTTAAAAATTCCACAGCATTTTTACCATGTTCTCTTTCTCCCTTTCTTTAGCACTGGCCTTTTAAGAAAGAGAAAATAAAACACAGAAAAAAGAAAGCTGATTTACTTCCCAGTCCAGAGTTCCTCACTCAGTCACCCTGCCAATACCTATTTACTAATGCCAGAACTGGTGTGTGAAACAAGCTGCTCCTTCTGCTGCATTCAGGATTTCTGCCACAGCTTCTGTGCCCCCTGTACCCTCAAAAGAACTTTGAAAAAAAGACCAATCTGCCATTAAATGCTTAGTTCAAAAAAGGCTTTGAATAAACACAAAAGCCGCAGTCCCTCACCATTTTTCTACTTCCAGCATTTTCGTGTTCCACGTGGATAAGTGGGACAGTGTTACTGTGCAAGGCAGTCCCTGAGAAGGTGGTACTTATAATCACCACTTTGGTTTTGGTTAGTTAATAAAACCAAAAAGTATTGCTGGATTGGTGGGAATGTTATCCAGCATGGCAAAAGACCGTAAAAAATATAGTAAAATGAAACATTCCCCTTCCTAAAGTGTAAAAGCTGGGCTTCTAAGAATCAATTGAGAGAGCTACCTTATAAATTGCCTTCTTCAGTTGTCTACTCAGTGCATATGAGGAGGATGGCAGAAGCAGCGATGAAGGAGATTAAATAGGTTTATAGTGACTTTGTGGAACAAATGTAATGGATCCCAAAGATTGCTGCTTCGGGCCTTGCTAGCTGGATCTGCTGCATGCCAAACAGCACACTGGGAACAACTGCACTTTCTGTTTCCCAAGCTTTGCTTTCCAAAAGGAGAGGATGGTCTCCTGCTCTTCACAAGTACAGTGTGCAGAATTCTGTCTTATCATTTATTTTCAGTCTGTATATTTCTACTTTCTGTGTACAGACAAAAATCAAAAAGGCTCTCATCTTCAAATGTGGTGTCCCCCTCCTTTTCCCAATCTCACACCCTCCCATCACAAATACATGAACCACGTATTTCCCCTGCTAAACAAAAGAGGACTTTAATTTACAGTTATGGAAAAGAGTTTAAGGCACTCCTGTTCACTAAAAAGGTAGTATTTAGTGCATTCAAACATCAACATTAATAGTACCAGGAATTAACTCTTTATATAGGTTTGATTCAGCTTCTAAGTCACTGACAGAACTCACATTTGCTTTGCTGGTGCAGCATCAAACACAAGATCAAAGAAAACATTCAGCTGTTAAAAACACTAAGCTTGGAAAAAACTGTTCAGAGAACATCCACCTGAGCCTGTTTAGATGCACCATGCATGGAAACTGTGTGTTATCAGGCACTCTCAGTAGGCACAACATCTCCACCACTAGCAGCTGGCTGAACTCAAATGTAGGCATCCCTAAGGCCAGACCCATGAACAAGCTCGCTTTGCTAGGCAGCCACATTCGCTATCTTAACGCCTCTGATTAGAATGAATTTCCACACAAATTGAACTGTTCTTCTTGTCAGAAGTGAGATCTGTCTTCCTGGCCTAGTTCCTGGCCTAATTCCTGACTGCTGGAAACCCTGAAATCGTATAAGGAGCTCCTGCTGGAGTTCTAAAACCAGATAAGAGTCAAGTCTATTTAATTAATGCCTCCTGTGGGAAGAGCATTCTATCTTCTACTGCAAGATTCGAAACTTTGGAACACATTACAGTCACAGGTTTAACCTCTGAACATGCATTTTTCCCTGAATCAGAGATGTAAATCAGAACTGCCATCCTGGGTCAGCACAAAGCTCCGTACCACGTTCCCATCAATGAGGGGTGGCCGAGGCACAGAGAAGGACACAACAGGGAAAAGGGGCAATGATGGCTCCTCAGGACATTATTCCAGACTCCAGTGTCTGTGGCACAAGGGCTTGTTCAGTGATAAATACAATCAACAGAGATGGGAGAATTGAGAATCTACCCTTCTCATGCACTGAGAGAAGTTAATTTTGTAACTCTGCCACAGTAAATCCCAGCCTGTTGCCTTTTGTGCCCCAATAAGCACGCTCCAACAATTTAGTACTTTGCTAACTAGGTTTGTTACCTTTATTCCATCTTTTTTTTTTTTAAAAAAAGTGATATTTACTGTAATTCCCTCCCTTCAAAGCAATCTTCAGGTAGAAATTCTGCTTTCAGTTATAAACAGCACAGCCTTACATTTGCTGTCCATATGCATAGAGATGCCCACCAATGCTACAACCAGAACAGGAATTCACAAAAATATAGACAGTAAACTCCAGCTCAGCGTACAAATCATCAAATCTCTATGAAAATGCTGAAAACCATCCTCCTTCAATTTGTAACTTGCATTTGCATTAATTTGAATGAATGGGGGGTTACAAAAGAAGACAAAATACCACATTTCCTGTGGAAGGTATCTACTTAATATATTTACATCACAAGCTTTAAATACATTTTAGTATTAGCCTCAGATATCTAGATTCCCTTATTTGCAATTAAAAACAGAAAAAACCACCACAAACTCATAATAGCATAATGTCATACTCATAATAACCTTCCTTTCTCTCCACCCCTAAACTGTTGGCAATTTTTTGGAGTTCACAAACCAGCCTTTTCATCCTTAACTGACAGTAACTTCTGGTCTGTAACTTCAAATAACAACATGCTTAAGAAAGTTTAGTAACAGTGTTAATAATACAATTACTTGCATTATCTTTTGAGAAAAGAATTAATCTGTGTTTGTGCGATTCCAGCTGCAAAGCAGGAAACTTCCATTTATTTCTTTTTTGATTTTTTTATTTTATTTTCCTTAAAGAAAGGGGGCTCATCCATCAAATTCCTAATCACTTCTTCTGAGTGCTTCATGTGCTGTGTGAGCACCAAAGCTCTGAGGTAAGCAGCAAAGGTTTTGTTTTACTTGATTATTTCCAGTGGGTTCACAGAAAGTCACCAGCCTTTTTAAAAAAAAAAAAATAATTTAAAAATAGGGAAGTAAAGCTCAGCCAAAAAAAACCCCAAACAAAGCCTCTTGCCCCCCAAATACCCCAAAACAACCAACACAAAAAATCCAACCAACAACAAAAAAAAAAAAAACCTCACAAAAAAAAAGTATCTTCACAGCTTTGAACTGTTAACACTGCATTACTTCCTTGCCCGAAATAAGAAGGCAATGACTTACATATCTACGCCCAACACCCCTACACATACACCCACAAACACAAGCTCTTGCCAGGGAATGCAAGTGAATAACTGAGAAACCAAGGATGCAGACACTGGTTGGCTTTCTTCCCCTTTTATGCTGCACAATCAAGCTTGACAAACTCCAAGGACCTCTCCCAGCAGAGGGCTGTGCCAGATCCTACTTCTCTACCCTCTCAGAAAAACAACAAAACCTCAGCTACTGGTCTCAGACATGCCAATACCTCCCTCTCGGATGCTACAGACACGAGGACAGATGGCCAACTCAAATGTGTATTTCTGTGCTTCCTTTCAAACTGCTTTGGCACGGCCAGATGGCATTCTGTGTCTGCCTGGTATAAATTACAACTTAAAAGTGACTACAGCACTGCCAAAAGCAATCAATTCCACATCCTTTCAGGCACTCTCTTTTCCAAAGCTGGGATGTCCCTTTCCATGATGATGGATCTGTGACTGGAAATATACCAGAGAGGCAAAAAATCTGTGGAAATCACCGAGCTACAGGAGTGAGAAGGATTCTATGGTAACGTGAGTGTGGATAAGGCATCGCAGCGAAAGAACACAAAGGCCAGGTTCTGTGTCTGTCACTGTCAAAATAAGATCTATGACCAGAGATGTGTTTCTCTTCTGCCCTTCACTGATGTGTATTTTCCTTAATACTTGTGATGCTGCATCACATGTTTTACATCCAGAGAAAACAGAGTGATAACACATTAAGGTTTTACTTGCTTGTGTCTTCGTTGAGGAATTTAGCATCTGTGAAAGTAAACCAAAAAAATTCTTAATCATTTTTCCCACGTATTTCTATAATTTTGATAGCTAACTCTGAATACCAGCAATCTTGCTGTCCTAATCACCAGCCTTGCTGGAAGATCTCATCCCTGCTGACAAAAGCTTACCACATCTTTACACTCATCTAAAACTGCCAAGGAGAGTTTCTGGGAAGATCAATCTGTTTCTTCCTAGTGATAAGGGAACTGAATCCAGCCAGAGAGAGGACAGCTACTCTCAAGCTACTCTCTCTGTTTTTGCTGCTGTCCTTCCCACTTCTAACATCCCCCTTCTAAGCCTACAGAAACTTTCATAAGACACGTGTGTATAAGTGTGTGTGCACTAAGAACATCTATACAGGCCTCCAGTGCCACGTGAGTGCATAGAAAATTTGATTTACTATGCAGAGACAGTGCAGCAACTGTAATGAGCTGATAGCCTTCATCTTCTTGTCTGCTTCTTTTTATTTTCTCATTTCTCCCTTTGTTGCTGACTTTTCTGTGTTACTGGCATCATGGAGGATCATTGTTTCTATTCTACTCTGGTCCTGGTTTATTTGATTTTGCTTGTTTTCCTTACTTACTTACAAATTACTGCCTTAGGGGAAAGAAATGTTTTGAACCTTTGAGCGAGTCTGATCTATTTAGGTACCGTGGTTGTCCATTTATGAAATCAAGTTTTCTCCTTGCTGCTTCTTCTAACTTCTTAATTTCCACAAATCTATTGTTCACCATTATAAGTAATAACAAATGTTATCATGGTTATTTGTGGCAGGAGGACTGGATCAAACAGCTGACAAGGCTCTGCTCCAAAGTGTTAATGAATTAGAGGCACAATTCAATAAACATGATGGAAGGCACATAGGAGGATACAGTCTGGAGAATGTAAACACTTGACAGAAAAAGTCACTACATGTCATTTTTAACCTGCAGAGGTAGGAAAAAATCAAAAGCCATCAGTCTCTTTAGATCTGTAAATCTCAAACCTTTTTTCAACTCGGGGCTCTCTAATCCACCTCTGAGGTAGCCTGACTGATCTCACCTGCTGCGCTTAGAAAAAGAGATACAAATTCTCTGTTTCTCTGGAGGCCACAGCACTAATGGTCTAGAGTCTGGGATTTTCACCTTTGACAGCTTCCCAGTTAACATTTTGTTAGTTCTTGCTCTAACTTTTCCACTGATTTAATTTCTTGTCAAATTATTTCTGCTATAATCAATGATTTAAACAAAACAGACTTACGTAAGTCAGTGATACAAGAAGTATTAATGTAGTGGATTTAAACATTTAAACCAGTTTATTTACATTGATAAAAAAATGGATTACATGGGTTTAGGTAAACACCCATATAAGAAAAAGATTTGTAGAGGAATCTTCTGATAATTCACTTTTTGTTCTTTAAACCCTAACAATTTATCCTCTTTCTCACAACCCATCCTATTTTCTCCAAAGAGAGTATATAACAGAATGAAGTTTTTTCTGCACAATGAAAATTCTATAACTTTCTAGGAACAAGAAAGTGCTGGATATTGCATACACCTATTATCATCTCAAATTAAGAAAACATGACTCAAAACACAAGTGAAAATGAAAAGAGTTATAAATCAATCTAATTCTGTACAAATTTAACGTAAGTGTAGCAAACCTCATCAGTATGGGATTTTTTCCAGCAGAAATGCATAGGAAGTCTGCTAATTTTGTTGGCCTTCAGAGAAATATGGAATGACAGAAGTAATAATTATAAATGCAAACAAATGAAAACATCGTGGCCATCTAACACACAGAAGCATCTGTATTCCCTAATGTGCACCCTGTGAGAGATGAAGACAGGCCTCAAGAAATGAGCCTTAGAGCAGCAACATGAATTTTCCTGCTGATGTTGCTAACCCTGCAGCCCTGAGATACATATTTAACCCTGCTAGAGTTAGCAGAAGACAATTCAGTTTATTTACTTTTCCATTTAGGCTTTTTTTAAGACATTAAATGTACTTGGTGACCTCTACAGAAATACAACATATCACATTTAATTTTAGTGCCATTCTCTTTTCATACATACATAGCCACACATTTTCATTTCCTTCCCTACTAATATCTGCCCCTAAACTTGCAATTCAACAGCAACTGAGACCCCCAGGAACTGAAGGTTCGTGGCAAATCAATGTAAATGATGCTTTTAAGTGCTCCAGTGACTTCTGAAAATTGATCTATGGCCATGCCCGATGGTAAAACTGTAACAAGCGTAGGTGTAATTGTGCTACCTATAATTTAATTAGCTTAGCTAACAAGATCAGCAAACAGCAGCAGTAAATGTGACAAGGTGGCCTGGATACTCCACCTCCCAGGTAAGTACATGGTCTGGGAGGGATGTAGCACAGCTTCTGCTGACTCCTCCACCATGTGCCTTTGGTGCCACTGCTCTAGCTGCAACTACTAGGCACAGCTGGGGAGGAGTGTATGGACATTTACTACATCTTGTAGGTTCCTATCTCTGAACAAACACTGGAGGAAAGGGAGAAATGCAGTTTGATGCAGATTCCTGGCTCTAGAGGTACATGGCAGAAACCACATTTAATTTTGCCTCTCTTCTTAAAACAGAAAGAGCAAGAGAAAAGAGATCTCGATTTCCCATCTGCAGCATGCCACAGACACTGAAGGAAAACGTTAGCATGCTATTCTAGGTAGTCAGAAATAACAAAATTCAGTAGAGTCTTACCAATATTTTGTAGGAACAATACAGTAAAGAGAAGAGATATATACAGGCCATTGCTTCTTCCAGAAACTGCAAACTTAAGCAGCACAGGTATGCTACGTGAAACTCTGCTTGAGGATAGCATCACAGAATCAGACCGTTTTAAGGCTGGAAGGCACCTCTGGAGGTTCCTGGGAGAGGCCTCCCAATTACACCAGCCAGCTCCCCCAGCAGTGGGGTGCATCCCGTTAGGGCCCGTGGACTTACATACAGCCAGTTTGCTCAAATATTCTCCAAGCTGATTGTCGTCCACCAAGGGGAAGTCTTCCTTACTTCAGAATTCCCCCTTGGTCTCCAGGACTTGGGATTTCTGAAGGCCCCGAATTTCAGCAAAAGGGTACAAATGCACTGTCAGCTTCCAGACAAATCTATCGTCCCCTCAAAGAAGCACAAACCACTTATAATTACACAACCCAATACGCATCCAAACAGCTCCACACACTCTTGACCATGAGATGTGTGGGTACACACATTTGGTTATTCCTTCAAATCTTAATAAAACGTATGATGAAATACAGAAACATTTTAAGTTGTTTATTTTTAAACCAACTCTCCATCTTTTTACCATGGAATATTTTTTCATTTATGAGGTTGCAACTGTTTGTTTCCCTTAAGAAATATAAGTACAAAAATCTAAAATACACATGAAAGAGCATTTTAAAAACAAAATGAAGGAATTCAGATAAATTTGTAGACAGCATGTCCAGAAGATTCAGCGTTGTCCAGAATCCAAAATACTGTACTTCTCCACTAGCTAATCTAGATTTAGGAGAAAACTGAATGCTGTTTGGGTGTTTCAAACTTTATTACCATTTCAAGCAGCACTTGACATTTTCTACATGAAGGACAGAATAAAGCAAATGCTGAAGGACTTATGCTTTCTGGTGCTTGTCAAGTGCTCCTTGAATTCTGACTACTATACTCTATTTTGTCTCTGATTAACCAAACTCCAGGTGGTGTATTACAACATTGTTTGCTTTTTCTGTGCAAAACCACCCCTAGAGCTGTCACTTCTTTGGATTAGTCTACTAGTTCTCAGTAGACTAAAAAAAAAAAAAAAACAAAATAGAAAACCCAAACCCAACTTTTTTTTTTTTTTAAGGCTAAGAAAAAAAAAATCAGATACACTTTTGATTTACAGAGGATTCTTCAAATAAAAAACCAGAAACAGCTTGCAGATTTTTGAAGTAATACTAAAGCTGCTAAGAAATATTTACATATCACAATTTATACCTTATTAACTGCATCATTATGGCACAGACACAGATATAGGACTCAATTCCTTACAACTAGAGCAAGAAGGTATAGAGTGGCCTTTGTTTTAGCCAGTAAGACCTTGGAAAAACAGCACCTTCTCTTGTGATCCCATACACAGAAATAAGAGTTAATTCCCAGCAAAACCTGTGACAGAAGCTACTGAAAGACTACTCTGGGCTATCACATTTACTGCCCCTTTTGGGCATTCAGCTCTGCCAGCCAGTCAACTCGGGTGGGATGGAGGATGGAAGCCAGGCTTTTTAGTCCCTCAGATTTCACAGCACTAACTAAGCAGGCCACCATCTTTAACTGCCAGATTCTTGCCACTTGAGACAGACTCTTCAGCCCTTGGCTGAGAGTAGCCTGCCCAAGAAGGACTTGGGGATACTGGTGGATGAAAAGCTGGATATGAGTTGACAATGCACACTGGCAGCCCAGAAAGCCAACTGTATTCTGGGCTGCATCAAAGGAAGCATGGCCAGTAGGTTAAGGGAGGACATTCCACCTCTTTCCTCTGCTCCAGTAAGACCCCACTTGGAACACTGCATCCAGCTCTGGAGTCTCGGTAGAGGAAAGACATGGACCTGTTGCAGCGCGTCCAGAGGAGGCCATGAAGATGACCAAAGGGCTGGAGAACCTCTCTTATGAGGACAGGCTGAGAGAGTTCACCTTAGGGTTGTTCACCCTAGAGAAGAGAAGGCTCTGGGGAGCCCTTATTGAGGCCTTTCAGTACTTAAAGGGAGCCTACAGGAAAGATGGGGACTGACCTTTTAGCGAGGTATGTTGCGATAGGACAAGGAGTAGTGGCTTTAAACTAAAAGAGGAAAGATTCAGACCAGAAATACAGAAGTTATTACACGGAGGGTGCTGAAATACTGGCCTAGGTTGCCCAGAAAGGTGGTTGATGCCCCATCCCTGGAAACATTCAAGGTCAGGTTGAGCGGGGCTTTGAGCAGCCTGATAGAGTTGAAGATATCTCTGTTTCTCAAATGTTTGCCAAAGCAGAGGTAAATATCAGAAACACCATGTGATGACATCAAAGGAATGACTGGCTTGTTCAGCACAGGGGAACTTGCGTACGTTTAACTGAGCAGCTCATTCTGGATGCTCATTCAAACAAACAGGGGAAGCAGAACACCACGAGTGTCCTTTGGCTCCACTTAACGAGTTTCTGAGTGGTTTCAGATTAAAATAGGCTTTATGGCTACGTGGCTTTATGCTGGCATCCTGGCTTGGGGCCAAAATTTGCTTCCATGTGAATAAGGACTTTTCTAGGAAATTGCTATTCTATTTCAGAAGATGATGTTGTTGTGTTTTGCTGGGAGACTGAAATGCCTTGCCAGGATCATTTTATGGGTATTGTCTAGTTTCAGCACTTTTGAGACAAATGCTGAGGGGAAAAAAAAGCAGCCACGATACTGTTTCTTTTCCACCACTGGGAGTTTGTGCCTGAATTAGTTGCTCTCCACTAACTGGTTTTGTGTCTGCTATAATAGGGGGTTCTCTCCTTACTAAGCTAGCCCATTACATTAATATATTGATCTATCTTAGGCTGCAACCCCAAAGGACAGTTCAGATCATATTTTGAAATCTGACTGAAGCATTACAATCACACATTACAGTTGAGACCTATGACAAATAGATCTGGTACAGAAATACCTCCTCCCTCTTTCCACCAAAAAGAAGTCATGAATTTTAAGACCACAAGATGTAAGGGTCTAAACTCAGGTTCAGTGACTTTTAAAAATTTCTCTAATATGCTGTGACTTTCAGGAGATTGCTCTTGGAAAAGCCTTTTTATGGCTCTGCTTTCATTTCGGGTTTCTGCATAAAGATTCCATTTAGAAAAGTTTCAAGTATATTTATGTGCAAGAGGCAGTTTCTCCTCTTTGGTCTTTTTTGACTTAGTGAGATTGAAGAAGGGATATCTTGCCTAAGGCATTCCCTTTTTCTTCAATGCCTCATCCAGACAGACAACGATACACTATATTTGTTTTAATACATCTTTGTGTGGTATACAGAGTAGCTTAATATTGCTGCTTGTGAAGAATGCTTTGGTGTATGTTGCTGCAGGCTAGGAAAACTGTGCTTACAAATTCTAATGCAGAACGATATATAGCTATTTTTAGTCAACATATTGCAAGGTTTCAGCCATGCAGTAATACAGTCACCTTAAATACTTGTGATAGAATCACAGAAATATAGGGCTGGAAGGGCTGTCAAGAAGTCTTGCCTGTGCACTGAGGCAAGATTAATTATATTTTAACCACCCCAAAGATATTTGCCTAATACAGTTTCAAATGAAGGGCATCACAGCCCTTTGCAATGCTTTGCAAGTTATAATCAGACATTTTCCCTATTTTTCTCCATTACTCCTTGTCATAGCTCCAAGAGGCAGGAAAAAAAAATAAATTACCGTCTTCTTTGAAGGAAACTCCTCCCCCCCCTCTTTCTTTTTTTTCCTTAAGCATACTGTGAGACTATTATTACAGCCACATTTCCTTTCCATTTTCCAAACCAAGCAAACATTGTTCCTATAATCTTTCCCCTGAAGCGCAGTGCCCAGACCTGGGTATTGTACTCCATCTAAGGCCTCTGTTTCTGGGCATTATTGCATTCCTGTAGCTGTATATTGCATTTTCTTCTTGAGTCTACACAAATATCTAATATTAATACCTCCATTAACTAACACAGAACAATCCTGCTAACACATGATGGCTGTGTTGGGTTTTTTTCCCTACACTATCGTATTCTTAGCCATTCAAATTCTGATCTCTGTGTATCTTGTGATTCTTCTTTTGGCACACAGCTACCCAATTCTCCTTTCTAACAGTACTGTACCCAATTTCATCCTCTGGACTTCAATGCAATTTCTCTAACCTCTCTGAGAACAACTCATATTCTGTTCCTGTCTTCCAAGAGACCTCTCAGGTTGTTGGGGCAGGATTGCATACATGTCCCTCATTATGCAATCTGTCTTTTT
>BJBW01023776.1:993-14258 GCA_004320125.1 Scolopax mira
GAAAGAGGGGAGATTGAGGTGAGATGTGGGGAAGAACTTCTTTGTTGTGAGGGTGGTGAGAATCTGTGGCTGCCCCATCCCTGGAGGGGTTCAAGGGGAGGTTAGAGGGGTCTTGGAGCAACCTGGTGTGGTGGGAGGTGTTTCTGCCCAGGGCAGGGGGTGGAAAGAGGTGATCTTTAAGGTCCTTTCCAACCTGAACCATTCCACGACTCTGTGATTTCACCAAATCCTTCCAACACCTCGCCCCCCATGGGCTACCCCCATGATGAAAAAGCCCCTTCAGCTCTCCCACTTCAGGCACTTCAGGGGTTTTTCCTCAAGCAGCAATGACCTTCTCTCTATCCCTTCCCCCCCCACCCCCCCCAACCCCTGCCTGAAAAAGGCAATTTTTGTTGAGACTTCAAAACGCTTGGCAAAAGGTTGGTATTTCTGCCCAGGCAGCTCTCCCCAGCTTCTCTGATCCTCGAGCAAATAAATAAGGCAAGAACTTCACAAGAAGAGGGCAGGCGGTGGAGGTGATGGTGCCGTTCCTGTTGGAGACCTGACGTTCCCCACCTCTCCTAAAAAAGGATCAGGGAGGCCACCTGGTACTTGTATTTCTCATCTCATCCTTTTATTTTGCCGAACCGGGCTTGTTTTTTCTTTCTTTTTTTTTTTTTTTGCCAGTCACTTGGGGACCGATTGGTAAACGGACAAACCTCAAACCTCAGAAATCTGCCCCACAAAGTAATATAAGATTTGATAAAAAGCAGGCAGAAGGCGTTGCTGATGCTGAAGTCACCCCAGGGAGTTCATCCAGCCTCCCCCTGTCCCCACTCCACTCTCTCTGAACCCTTCCATTGAGGTGACACTTGGCTTTGGGACAGTTTTAGGTGACATCCATCCCTACCTGGGGAGAGCAGGCTTGGCTGGGTGTGGAGCCGCATATGGAGGTGGTTCCAGATGGAGTGTTTTCAGCTGTTGGGGGAAAAAAAAAAGGCTGTAAAACCCCATTCCCACCATAAGCAGCCCTGGGGGCGGGGAGTACATCCAATCGGGTATTTTGCCTCTGGCAGAAACCAAAACCCCATGTGCCAGAGGATGGTAAAGATCCTCGACTAATCCCTGTAATTGTTTAATACCGCAGCCAGCAAGGAAATGTTTTCTGATCCCATTAATCTTTGCTGTGAAAGAAAAGCTTTTGTAACTCTATCCCTAGCGAGGAAAAAGAAAAAAAATCAAAACCCTGTTATTCCCAGAGTCCAAATACCAGCCTTTCCCTGGCCGTGGCTCTGCTCGGCGCCCCCAACAGCACCTCCACGGCAGAGAAGGCGAGGTGTTGCTTTAACTGCGGCCTTTAAACCCCATAAAATATTTTTAAAAACCCTAAAAATTGGAAAAGAAAAAAAAAAAAGAGCATGAGGCCAGTGGTCCAGCTCCGCGGGAGGTGGGAGCAGGATGATGCTGGATGAGGTGAAGGGGCTGCATCCCGGATTTGGGGATGCTGCGGGGAGCTGCTTGGCCCCCCCAGCAGGGATTTTAGCCCCCTCCATATCCCGAGGGGCACATTTCCTCCAAAGGGGAGGAGAGGAAAAGCTCGTTGGGGGGATGGAGCGAGGGTGTTTCTGGTATTGAGCAGCAGCACGGGGCTGTTTCTCTCGGCAGCTGACAGTGTAAATGCGTTTCCTGGCAGGCAGCTCGCTCTGTATTAAAATTCTTGATGAAGATTATTAAAGCCTGTTTATGAAAAGCCTGCGAGTGCTTCTTGGCCTCTGACCTGCCCTCGCCCCGATGAGATGGTTTGGGTGGGGGCTGAGCCCTCGTCGGGTTATTAAAACCAGCCCCTCCAAACCCACCCGCCCCGTTGGCAAAGTGTGACCAGGATGGTCCAGTCACCTCTAGCTGGGACCAGTGTGGGGTGGCTGGGGACCAGCGTGGAGTGACTAGGGCCAGTACAACCCCTTGCCATTCCCCAAAGCCTCCAGCAAGTCTATTTGAGTGTGTTGCACGATGTGAGGACGTGCTGGTGTCCCCTAGATCCAGGCTGGAGCGAGGTGTGGAGGGTGGATTGAGCCCCCTCTTTCAGCCCAATGAGGGACATGGGGAGGACATGGGGACCACCACAGCCACCAGCCCTCTTTTTGGGCCAGAAAAGCCTTTGGAGGCACAAATACACCCAACTTTGTGCACACCTTGGACTTACCTCCTGTCCTAAACGCCCTGTTCTTCAGGCAGCAGCCTTGGCCTGGGACCCCATCCCATTTTTCCATAGACTCTTCCCTTTCCAGCCTGAGATAGGATTTTTTTTTAAATTTTGGTTTTTTAACGTGGGAGACCAGGTTGTATATCTAAATATATGTCCTTAAAGAAAAAAAAAAAAAAAGGTTTTCAAGAACAATGGTGGAAGCAGGCCAAAAATGTGCTAAGAAGGACGAATGCATTAGGACTGGAGTCCAAGCAAAATATCAGAAGGGTGAATCAGAAAGAAGGAAAGGAATGGGGGGAAAAAAAAAATAGAAACGTATGGAGTTTTTAAAACAGCTATTTTTTCCTTTTAATGTTAATGGCAGCTTTTCAATTTGAGCTTTTGAGTGCTGGAGAAACGTGTCAACTGCTCCTGCCCCGGGGCTGAGCTTTGAGGGGATGCAAAAGCATTGGTGCGGTGACATGTTCAAGCTGGTTCCAATCCAGCCCCCTTGAGCCGTGGCAAAGATGTCTCTGCTGTTATTGTTATTAATTGAACTCATTAATAACGTGTTCTGCCCTTCCTTATGCCTTCCCCTTCTCTATGCAGCGTGATTCCCTAGTGATGTCTGATTAGTGGGGCTAATTAGCCACCATGGTGGTTTTTAGACTTTAGACCCTGTGTGTCTGGTTCCAGTCCCCCTCCATGGAATGTACCTCTTAGAAATAAACTGGTGGGAGTGTTTTACAGTGGTTTCTTACGGGGGCCAAAACTGAGTTGCTTTGCAGATCTTCCATCTGTAGGATAAGGGAACACCCAATGAGGGTGTTGGTCAACTGTTGGCTAAACAGGAGCCAGCAGTGTGCCCAGGTGGCCAAAAAGGCCACCAGCATCCTGGCCTGGATCAGGAAGAGTGTGGGGAATAGGACTCGGGTGATGATGGTCCTCTGTGATGAGGCCCCGCCTTGAGGGCTGTGTCCAGTTTTGAGCTTCTTCCCACAAAAAAGACATTGAGGGGCTGGAGCGGGTCCAGAGAAGGGCAACAGAGCTGGTGAGGGGTCTGAAGAACAAGTCTGATGAGGAGAGGCTGAGGGAGCTGGGGGTGTTCAGCCTGGAGAAAAGGAGGCTGAGGGGAGACCTTCTTACTCTCTCCAACTCCCTGGAAGGAGGGAGTAGCCAGGGGGCGTCGGTCTCTTCTCCCAAGTCACAGGCGACGGGACAAGAAGAGATGGCCTCAAGTTGTGCCAGGGGAGGTTTAGGATGGATATTTGGAAAAATATTTCCACTGAAAGGGTTATTAAGCCTTGGACTGGGCTGTCCAGGGCAGTGGTTGGGGCACCATCCCTGGAGGTATTTAGAAGACAGGTTGACATAGTGCTTGGAGACACGGCTTAGTGACAGTTCTTATCAGGGTTAGGTTGATGGTTGACCTTAAGGGTCCCTTCCAACCTGGACAATTCTATGATTCTGTGAATTCTATGATGTGTAGGGAAGGTGTTGGTCGAGCAGGAGGAAGTTTCTGGGCGATGCTGAAGTTGCAAGTGGTGTTTTCTGGAGTGGGGATGGTCCCGTGTCCTCTGGAAATGGCACCGGTTTTAGGTTGGTTTGTTATAACTGGTTTTAGAATCCTGGGATCGCTGCACTCTTGAGCATGTGTCCTGTAGATCTCTCTTCTCCAGTTCAGTAGTGTGTTTTGGGCAGGTTAAAACCAACTTTTCTGCCTTATCTCTCCCTTTCTCTCCTTTATTTGTTGATTAATCTATGCATTTGTCATTTAATCTAATTGTAGCTCAGACCCCGTGTCATCAGAGGTTCCAGCTAAAAGAGGGCTGAGGCAGAGGGCAGGTGAAGAGGCTAAACAAAAATACAAGTTAATAAAATCTTGGTTTGGGTTGCATGAAAAGGGAAGAAAATCTCTTCTCCAGGCCAATTGGGGGTGGCTGCAGAGGAAGGTGGGAGGAGAAAGGGGGAGATGGAGACCAAATTTGTACTTACCCCTGGTGACTGCAACGTCCGTCAGGGCTGAAGACAATCTGTGTCTCATTAATCATCTGGTATAAACAGAGGGGGACTCTCTGGAAGGGAGCGGTGTCACTGGATGAATGGCCCAGAGTTGGAAAATAAACATTTCAAGCTCTGCCCAGGCGTTTATTTTCACTGAATGCCTTGGCTGAGCCCCGGGCCTCGGGCGAGCAGCGGGGTACCCCTGCCCCAAACCCATCCCCAGGAGCTCAAATTCATGCTGCCAGGTGAGAAACCCGCTCTATAAAAAGGCAAGAAAACCTTTTTGGAAGCCTCTCGGTCGGCAGTGACCCGGGGAGGTGGCACTTGCAGATATCTCCATGTATCTCCATCAAACACTCCCCGTGTTCCCGCACCACTGGATGTCCACAAACAGCAGTTGGGTTTTTTTTCCTTCAAACTTCTTATGCCTGTTGGTTTTTTGTTGTATGTGTGTCCCCTCTCACCTCTTCCTCCCCATTTTCCCCGCTAGAAAAAACCACCAGGTGCAGCCTGGAATCCCCACTCACCCAAATATGCCTTTAATTCTGATTTATTAAGATGGTTATTGTATAGATGATTAGAAACATACTCTGGGAGATTTAACGTCCTCGGAACAGACATGTAGCCCTTACAGAGCTGTTAATCCTTTATAAATATGTTTTTAATCATGCCAGTATTTAACATATGATAACTGTCCTGTTAAAAGTAATGTATAGCTGGCAGCTCTCTTGTATGGAATTGCAAGCTATTTTTATTTATTTGATTTTTTTTTTTTTCTCTTACAGCCTCATTAACTTCTGCTGCTCGGGAGATACTACCAAACCCACAAGTGGAGGGCTCAGCCCAGATATCCAAGATTTCCACATCCCACCAGGATCCCAGCTGCTGAAGGCACATCCTATAGGAGGACCTTCCCCAGGAGAGGGCTTCACCCAGACCCCAGCGGGTGAGTGGCTTTTTTCTCCAGCCGTGGGCCATCTCCCTGCTCAGTTTTAACATTTAACCTTCCACTCAGGTTGGGAGAGCAGTGAGATGAGATACATAAAGCTCTGTCAGTGCATATAACTGCAGTAGCTGGGGGTGCTCTGGGAAAAATAAACCCATGAGGTTTTATTCCAGCGCCTGCGGTGCAACAGCAAAAAAAAAAAAAAAGCAATATTTCCATCTGCAGACCCAGAATGGCCCAAAACCCCCCCACACATATCACTGCACGGGCAGAATAGCCCGTAGCACAGTGAACTCCTGTCCATCTGATGTCAGGAATAGTCAATTCTGTTAGCGATGGCATTTCTGGTGGTGAGAAGAAAAAAAAACACACACAGACAGACACAGAGCTACCCTCGGTTGGAAAATAAATGACATAACCTGGGGCTGGCTTTTCATGCCCCTTCTGGCTTGACGTGCCATCCAGCCGTTCCCAAGGATGGGAGGAAGACAGGTTGAGAAGGGGATGAGGGGTGGGGGGTAAAAATTCCACTAAATTAAATTATTTTCGCTGGAAAAATAAACCCTGGCCACAGCTTGGAGCTGGTGCCTCCCCTGCTTGGTGTGAGATGCTGCCCTGCAGCAGGAGGGCTTGCTCCCATCCTAGCTGCCCTGTGGTGAGCCAAGGGGAGGCAGATGTGTGGGAGACACCCCCCACCCCCTTTGCTCCCCCCCAGCATCCCCTCAGCATCATCCCCCAGTGTCCCTCCCCTAGGGGGGTGTCACGGGGAAGGGGCAGCAGCCCTTTGCCTCTGGTCCCCCTGGGTTGGGGCCAAAGGCTGGGACAGCCCTGTCTGACCCCGTTTTGCCTCTCTTTTGTCTGTGGGTTCTCCAAATTAATGGGTTTTGTCCCCAGCTCCCCGCTGCCACCCTCCCTCCCTCCATGCCCTGCTACCCCCAGACCCCCTTGGCTGAGGGGGAGCTGGCGGGGCAGGACAAGGGGCTATTCTTTGTGGAGAACAGTGGGGAATCTCATAAGGGGGGCGGCTGGCCCTCAGCCATGTCCCACCACCCTCCTCCACACCTCGGTCACGTCTGGGTGCTGGCATTTATGGGGACGGGGGCACCGGGAGAGAATTGTACAAGGAGGGAGGGTGGCAACGAGGGGGTCAGTGCTGGGGGAGATGGTTTCTGTGTCGTCTGCGGGACCCTGGGTTTAACGTTTGAGGGCAAACAGTGATTGATGCTAGAATGATTTAGGTTGGAAGGGATCTTCAAGATCATCCAGTGCCACCACCCTGCCCTGAGCAGGGACACCTCCCACCACCAGGTTGCTCCAAGCCCCCTCCAACCTCCCCTTGAACGCCTCCAGGGATGGGGCAGCCACAGCTTCTCGGAACAACCTGGGCCAGGCTCTCACCACCCTCACAGCCAAAAAGTTCTTCCCCACATCTCAGCTCCATCTCCCCTCTTTCAGTCTCAAACCCTTCCCCCTCCTCCTAGGGCTCCCCTCCTTCATCTAGAGTCCCTCCCCAGCTTTCCTGGAGCCCCTTGAGGGGCTGGAAGGTCTCCCCAGAGCTTTCTCTTCTCCAGGCTGAACCCCCTCAACTCTCTCAGCCTGTCCTCCCAGCAGAGGAGCTCCATCCCTCCCAGCATCTCCATGGCCTCCTCTGCCCCCATCTCCAACAGCTCCATGTTCTTCTGCTGTTGGGGACCCCAGAGATGGAGGCAGCACTGGGTAGGGGGGTATCTCCCCAGAGCAGAGCAGAGGGGCAGAATCCCCCCCTCATTGCCCTGCTGGGGATGCAGCCCAGGATGCAGGGGGGGTTTCTGGGCTGCCAGCTCACGTTTCCCCCCACCAGAAGCAGCCAGAGCAGCAAGGGTTAAGGGACAGAGTTATTTCCAGCTCCCTTTGCAGTGTCCCCCTCATATCTTGCCACCTGGGGGGAGCCCCCCAGCCCCCCTGTGCCTGTGCTTGGAGCGGGCGCTGTTTGTTTTGGAAGGCTTTGTCTGCGGAGCCACTGGCCAGTTTTCCAGAGCCCACCTTATAAACTTTCCCAGCCTCCCAGCTCCTACCTGGGCTGGTGCTGGTGCCAAATATTTTCATCCCCAGGTGCTATTTTCATCCATCCGTGCCCAAACCTCCCCATGGCAGCAGATGTTGGTGCGTGGGTGGGATGCTGGGAGGGCTGGAGAGTCCTGCCACCCCCCCTGCCCCAGGATCCATTTCCCCATCATCCCCTCGCAGCCCTGATTCTCCTTTTTTGTGAGGTGGGGGGTTTTTTTTCCCTTCATGAGTCTTCTCCAAGGTGATGGGGTCTGTCTGAGATGCTCCATGGTGTGGAGTCGGTTGGGTACCAGGAGCTGGGAGAGGATGCAGGAGCGAGCAAGGATGCTCAGGAGTTGCTATGGGAAAGAAAAAGAGGGGGAAAAAAAATCAGGGCTTTGGCTAAACCCAGTCAAAACTGGTGGTTCTCTCCATCCGCACGGACCTTTCCCTCTGTGAAATGCAGTCTTTGCTTTTAAAAACAATGAAAATGTGCATTTTGGGTGGCTAAAATCCCAGAAGGAAGGAGCTCTGGGGGAAGGGGGAGCCGAGTGAAGCAGGGCTGTGCTGGCAGCACCAGGGTTTAATGTTTTCATGACCCTCCCTGGTCATCTGGGGCTATTAAATTTGCATTGGGCTAGTGCTGGGGAGATGGTTGAGACTTTCTGTAGGAGGATGTGGGTCGAAGGAAAGCTGGGGAGGGACTCTGGATCAGGGAGAGGAGCCCTAGGAGGAGTGGGAAGGGTTTGACACTGAAAGAGGGGAGATGGAGTTGAGATGGGGAGAAGAACTTCTTGGCTGTGAGGGTGGTGAGAGCCTGGAATAGAAGCTGTGGCTGCCCCATCCCTGGAGGGGTTCAAGGGGAGGTTGGAGGGGGCTTGCAGCAACCTGGTGTGGTGGGAGGTGTCCCTGCCCAGGACAGGGTGGTGGCACTGGATGATCTTGAAGGTCCCTTCCCACCCAAACCATTCTATGATTCTCTAGAACGCAGGAAAGGCTAAAAGCCACTGATGTGCAGCCTTAGCAAACCTCTGAGTTTTAATTTAATTTTTTTTTTTTCCTTTCTTTCCAGTTACAAAAAAGCTCATCTGGGGAGGTTTTTTCCTTCCCGCCCTGCAGGAAGGCCAGGCAGAACCTTCCTCCAGGGTGGCCGACTTTCCATAGCTGCTTTCTGGGAGACTCTTTCCCCCTCCCCTCTCTCTCTCTCCCTCCCTCCCTCCCCATCTCTTTGCAGCTCTTCTCCCCATCCAAGCATCTGTCAAGCGGGGATGGTGGCCCCATGGACCTTTCAGAGCCCGGAGCAGCCATAAAGCTGTCGGCAGTGGCCCGGGTGGCCGCCGTCTGCCGGGGATGCTCTTAGGGGAGGCTGAGCTTCCATGGCTGAGCCTCTCACCCTCCATCACCGCCGCTGGAGTCTGCCAGGAGACAAAGCTGGCGCTTCTCCCCACGGCCAGACGTGGGCCAAGATGTCTGGTGGAAGGAGGAGGGAAGAACGTGCCTGAGAGCTCCGAAGTGGGAAGGAAAACCCTTCGCCCACCCTCATTCCTCACCCAAGGCTCCGTCCGGGTCCCCCCGTGGCCACCTGGAAGGGGAAAGAGCAGCCCTGATGCAGCGGGTGATAAGATGAGTTTGTTCCTTCCCAAGGGGTAGCCTTATCCTTGCTTCGTGTGTGGGGAAACTGAGGCAGGAGGTCGTGTCGTCCCCCCCCAAGCCAGCCCACCACCAGCCTTCTCTCTCCCCCAAGGACCCCCTCTCCCAGCAGAGAGGAAGGCTTTTAAAGAAATCAGGAATTTCCATCCTGTCAGAAAGTCAAAAGCCTTCTGAGTGCCGGGATTGTCTTTGAATTTGGAATTTCACCTTGCAGGAAGAAATATTCCCTTTTGTCTTTACAAATAGGACAGGAGAGGAGAGGGGAAGAAGGGCAGAGCGTGAGGCACCGACCCTCCTGAAACACAACATTTTTATAACCCTGGATAGGTGTTTTCATCAAATTGGAACACGCCTGCAAAATGCTGTCTGGCAAAACTCTCTTCAGCTGGAAAAACACTGTCTAACTTGCTCTCCCTTCGAGTTATCTCTCCAGACCTCATACAGAGTTGTATTTATTCACTCCCTTTTCAGATGGTCTCCACTTCTCCATCTCTGGACACCCACAAATCATGATTTCCCTCTCTCTAACATCAGGGACTCGCTGAAAAAACACGAAGGATTTTCTTTTTAACTTTGCTTCTGTTCCTTCTGTGGTTTGATTCCCTCTTGGATGTCTCTGAGCGTCTCAGTGAGTCTGGGAGCAAGAAACATGGGGGTTTCTTATTTGGAATTTAGGTTGCTAATGAAATTATCCAGACCCAGCACATGAAATCTTGGATTTACCAGATATCTTGGCATTTATTGTCGCTGTGATAGGAATGTCTTTGTGTATGGTTATAGGACAGGAACAAGAAGGTTGTGTTACCCAAAAACCATCTAGAACGTGAGATTGGAGGAATGCAGCTCCCTGTCTCCTGTCTTGGGACACAGGGGAGGTTGCTTGGGACCTTTCTTCTTCAGTCCCTGTCTCATTGGAGACATTGGAAGCTCCTGTCTGACTTTCTCAGGGGAAAAGCAGACTTGGCCCCTCCAAATAGACCGAGGCACCCCAACTACCCCTTGTCCCTGTGTGTTTGGGCACGTGCAACCTCCCTGATACATCTTTTGTCCTGGCTGAGCCCCTGCTGTCCATCCCCATGGCCTCGGGGACCGCAGTGAGGTTATTAGGAAGGGGGTTTCACATCTCCCTCCCAAGGCAGAGGATGCTGGTTCAATCATCAGTCCTGGGATCCCAAGGCCAGCTGAGAACTCAGCTGGAAATAGGTAGGATACAGGTAGGATACAGGTCCGTTTTCCCCAGTTTGGGTAACTGGAAGCTCAGGGCTGGTTTCTCTTTAGAGAATATTTCCAAGAGACATGGCATTACTCATCCTCCTTCTGGCTTCAGGTGATGGGGTTGGGTCAGTGCAGGGGACCCAGGGACCACAGCTCACCCCTGATACAGGGGAGGCACCTGCATTTGTCCAAATGATGGGGGAACAGGAGCACAGGAGGAGGTGACACGTCAGGGCAGCTTGTGCTGGAGTAAAAATGCCACAACCAGAACAAGATTTGCCCTTTAGACCCCTTTTTTTGCTGTGTTGGCTTCGTGTCAGATTAATCAGTGCCTATCTCCATGCAGGCTGGCTCATGGTTCACCTGGAGGTGAGCTGCTGATGGGTGGCATCTCGCAGAGCCACCTTCACCCCAGGTAATAATCTCTGATTGAAACCTCCAAACGCTGTCACTTTGGGGCTTTGTTGTTGTTGTTGGTGGTTTTTTTTATGTCCTACCCGTGGGACCTGTTCTGTGTAGCCTCGGGTGGGGGACACGATGGGCTACGTGTCACTCTTCCGGCACTGAGTGGCAAAAATCATCATGGTAAACTACTTTGTGCCACTCACAGCAGAAAAAAATCCACATTTTCCCCCCCTCCCCATGCTCTGGGGGGGGACACACAGCTTTTCCCGGGGCTGCAGTGCGTGACCACTCTGTGAGCTGGGCCATCCTGGCAGATGTGGCTAAATCCACATCCCCCAGCCAACCCAAACAGGACCAAGCGTGACCCAGTAACATATAATATATTATATTTTATCTCCTGTTCACGAATGCAGGCCCCCGGGGCTGCTCCCTGCCGGGTGGCTGCTGCTGAGGAATTTCTCTGCCCCAAGCTGGGGGTGGCTCCAGCCCCCAGGGGGATCCAATTCCTCCTCTTCGGGGAGGAAGAAAATCTTGTCTTTTGGCCAAATAACCTAGCAGAGGGTTTGGCTTCTTTCTGCATGATGTGAACGTCACCAGTATGAGATGGGATTGTCTCCCTCGGTACTGGCCATGCTTGGGTTTGTTGCCTGGTGGGTATTTTAATGAGAAATCTCTTCCCCCCCCAAGAAACCCCCCCCTTCCACCCCACTGGAGAACATCTTGCAGAGCTTCAAGCTGGTCCTAGTTGCCATCAAACAAGCCAAAGCCCTCCTGCTTCCTACCACCCACTTCTCCTGGTGAACTGGGCAGGTTTAAACTCCCCTTTTATTGTTCCCATCTCCTCTAAGATATTTCCAAAGTCTCTGGCCTCAAAAAAACCTTCTGAAACCTCCCCAACGCTCAGGGCATGAAGGACGTCTCACTTTCTCACAGCTTCTTTACTTTTCTAGGCACCTCCTGGCACCAGGAGATGGAGGGGGCCAAGAAAGGCCACAAAGCTACTTAGACAGCGAGTAATAATTTTTCTTCCTTTAAAATCTCATCTCACACACCCCATCAGGGCAAGGAAAAAGCATCCACGTTCTCCTTTTACTGCTCACTTGCTCTTGGGTGATTAAGAAAATGGGGGAGCTGGGGGCACTCAATCTTGACCTTGGGGAGGGTTATAAAGTGCTGCAGGAATTACAAGGCAATTAAAAAAAATCCATGTAGGATGCACCCCTGCCCTCACCCTGAGGCCTCATGCTTCCCACCTGCACGGAGTTGGAAATGCAGGAGGAAAAAAAAAAAAAAAAGATGTTTTGGTATCAATCCCCAAATCACTGTTTTGGGATGTAAGAGGCCGAGCTGTAAGCAGGGAGTGTGTTTTCTCACCGTTGGGGGCATAAGGATTAAACCCGGGGAAGCTGGTTTTAACTTAAGAAGAAAGTTCATCAAGACTCGGCTCGGGGGTCTCCTGCCCTGAGAAGAAGAAGAAGAGAAAAATCAGCCAGGATCAGTGGGAATCCATAGGCAAGAGTTTCCCATTTCTCACTGCAGTGAGAAGACCCTTCAGAGCTGGGTCTTTCCGAGGTGGGATCCTCAGGCTGGTGTTTGACCGTGTCTCTTGGGTGTGAGTGATTTTTCGTGCAAACTGCTCGAGTTGAAGTGTGACAGGGATGGGGAGCGAAGCCCCTTCTCCCCTTCCTCTTAGGAAAATCCTGGAGAGGGTTTGCCAACATCTTCCGATTGCTTTTAAAACAGGTGGTTTAAAAAAAAATAAAAAAAGAGCCTGTCTTTCTCTCTGCACTTGTTGAACTCCCCTTCAGCAGGGTTTACTTAGTTTTAGTCATTTATTTACTTCTTCAGGCTGGAGTGCTGGCTGGATGGAAACAATGCAAGTGGATTAGTATTTATTTTATTAACTTTTTTTAGGGTAAATGAGGACTTGGGAATAAAACCCAAACCTGTCCCAAATATCCAAAGAGGGTCCTGGGGGTGCAGCAGGAGTTCCCTTGGGTTTAGGCTGGGTTTGGCCACGGTGGCTGTTTCCTCACTGTTTATTATTTCTTTCTCCCTGGGGAGAAGGAATTGATTCCACTTCACATGAAGTGAATTTCTATGAACAATTTGGGACAAATTCGTCTTTGAAGCGAAATGCTATTAATGTGATAAAAGCCACAGGTGCCATTTGGCTTGGTGGGAGGGGGGGGGTTAAGTGTCCAGGGCTGGAGGTGAAAACTGAGGTGCCAGCTGAACTGGGGAAAGAATCTGGGGACACAGGGGGTGGGAAATGCCCTAATGTCCCAGCTGGGTCCTTGCTGCTTTTGGGGGGCAGGTCCTGGGAGTCTGGCATCTCACGAGCTGGTAGCCCTGGCTAGCAGAGCCTCGTGCTGTGGTGGCCACGCTGGCACCAGTGCCTGGCCCCAGGCTAAACCCTGATTTTTGCAGCTCGGTTTTTATGGGCAGCGAGGCCTGAGAGCAGCTCGTTAGCTTCGGTTTGTAATTGCTGGCTTTTCCTTCCCTATAAAAGAAGAATGCACAGAGGAAGGGGGGGAGGTTAGGGGGGCTGGAGGGGGAAGGCTTTGCAGAGAGAGCAAACCTCTCCCTGCCCTCTCCTGGGGGAAACGGAGCTGTGAGGCAGAGGAGGGAAGCCTTCGTCGTCCCTGAAGATGTAGGGAGGAGAGAGGGGTTTATCACAGAACTGTCAGAAATTGAAGGGACCTCTAGAGATCCTCCAGTCCAACTCCCCTGCCAAAGCAGGGCTGCCCAGAGCACATCACTCAGGAGCATCCAGGTGGGGCTTGAAGATCTCCAGAGAAGGGGACTCCACACCCTCCCTGGGCAGCCTCTGCCAGGGCTCTGCCACCCTCACCA
>BJBW01023810.1:0-19474 GCA_004320125.1 Scolopax mira
CAGTCCTCAGGCACTTCTCCTGTTCTCCAAGACCTCTCATAAATGGTGGAGAGTGGCTCAGCGATAACATTTGCCAGTTGTCTCAGCACCCGTGGGTGCATCCCATCAGGACCCATGGACTTATGGATGTCTAGTTTGGCCAAGTGGTCTCTAACTCAGTCCTCCCCAAGAGAGGGGAAGTCTTCCTCTCTCCAGACCCTCTCCTTTGTCTCCAGGGAGTGCTGCACTTGTTATACTCTTTTTTGTTGTAAATAATCCTATATAAAATCATCTGGAGGTTCATTATCTCTGTCCTCCGTACCTAAGAAGCAACATTTACTTGTATAAGAGAGCAAATGGCCACAGGCCTCATCCTTTCCATCTGTAGAGGAGAGAAACGCTGGAACGTGCAAAAGGAAGTACCAAGCACAACTAGTATCCAAGCACGAAGAGGTCTGGGATTTACGGTTTTCATAGAATTTTGCTAAGTAGGAAGTGGCTTTACTGCATGGAAATAGACACTAAGTCACCATCAGCTTACTGTCCTTTCATCAAAACTTGTTTATTACCCTGCAAAAATCTGGAAAAGCCAATCACCTCAAATACTCCAGATAATCCCATACAGTTCTCCTTCCTCTAGCCAGCAGGAAGCAAGACCTCCTTGAGCTCCCCCTGTCACCCAGTCTCTTTCTGTTACACCCAGCTCCCCACAGCCAGGTCTAACAGCCAAACCCCGGTTAGCCCTGTATAAGCTAAAACTTCTCTACCACGTCTCAGCCTTCCTGGAAAGCACCAACAGAGGGAGGACACAGGGCCTCTAGCACAGGTTAGTCGATAAATACTTTTATTCCTGGTTCTTCCACTTGAGAGTCTGGGAAACATAACATAATCTGGTATTTTTAGCATCAATTAATTACCACGAGGATGCAACACTTAGCTCTTTAAGGTTCAATAGTTCATTTGCTATTGCCGTGATAAATATGCACAGAATTAATGGATTATAAAAGTGCAGATGTGCTTGAAATATTTGCAGAATTTGTCATCTAAAAATTTAAATAAATTCACTGTTAATAATAAAATATAGTTACTCTGTCATTATGATTTTCCATGCTTACCATATCTCTGATGATTTACAGTTTCTCTATTTTACTTTTTTTTTCCTCTTCAAACAAGCACAAGGATCTGTTTCATTGCAAGAACACTTCAGCTGGAAGCTGGGAATCAGGTATTAGGATTTTGCAAGTCAGGTTCTGCCCCAGTGTCAGCTATCAAGTTACAATTACCTCAGCCCCGTTAAACACACATGCACATCCACACCCTGTATTTATAGTCATAAATGTAACTGCCTTTATCCATGGTACTTGAAAGATTTCTGGGTACAAAGAGGACAAGCTCGGAATAGGTCTGAGCTCAGCTTTTCCTTTGAGCTTGTTCTAAGGAAAGTGATTCCTAACAAAATCCACTCACTGTCCTCACAGCTGTTATTGCCTTACTCTAACAGCAAGAGAAACTCATGACACTTGTGAACAGCAGTCATGACTTAAAATAAAGGCAGCTTTATTTTTTTGTTTTGAAGCTCTCCCCAATTTACACCTTGGAATTAAAAGTATTAAGAAAAAAAGTTATTGCAGCTCAACAGGTGGTAATCACAGAGCAAAGAGTTCTCCAGTCAGTGCTCAAGTTCATGATGAAACAGTGATTTGAGAGGGGAAAAAAGCTGATATTAGGCATCAGTTTCAAGGGACGGAAGGAATTCTCCCTCCCCTGCCACACACGGATGCTGTACTTCTTCTAGATCCTGCTGGTAACGTATGCTCCTGAGACATTTTCTGTTACTACCACAGACAGTGCAGACATGCTTCTCTGGAATTCACCCTTCCTATAAAAACCACAGACTTCCACACGTTTCATCTGCTTTATATCTTCAAATGCAGTTTACTAATTTGGGGAATTTAAGGGAACATACTTAATTCAAAGGAGGTTTATGAGCATTCTTACTTATAAAATATTCTGAGAATGAGTTATTTCATAGAGAAGACCCATGTGAATAGAGTAAGACAAAGGGTTTTGGTTTTTTTCCTCAGCTGCCACCTTCAAATCTCTAATTCCCACTAGAATGGCTGAAATATGCCTAGGACAAAGCCTCTATTACTATTCAAGCCCATTCCCACCTGTGATCACAACAAGACTTTAGGTTCAGCTGTGAAGACAGCTGGCAGCTGAGACGACATGGATCCAATGCACAGCAGCCTTGTTTCTAGCTCACAATCTGTTTCTCCTGCTGATAAGGATAGATTTTTAATATAAAAGAGTGAATCCAGTCCCCAAAGATTACATGGAGCAGGATAAGAACTTGCCAGGTTCCTGACAACATTTTGAGTCTATCCATTTCTTTCTATTACTGTTTGTGCAACCAAAAAGGTCTGACAACAGGACTAGTGATACCTATACAGTTAAACACATTTGCATTTGCAGAACTAGGGGCAAAATGTGAAGTTGCAAAAATATTGCAACTGCAACTGCAAAAATATTGAAGAGGTATCCTATTTTTAAAGCAAATCTACATTTATCCACATTTAACCTCATTATCATCCATATAACATCCTCCACTTTCTCTTTGGAAGGAGATGCATTAGCCCCACAGGATTCAACCATTCTTTTAAATTAGTACGTATTTCTTTCAGGGCCCACGGGGACAGCCCTAAAATATAAGGAGGAAAACAACTCTCCCATGCAGAGAAATAACAGCACAAAAGATGCACTCACTTTGTGAGTGACTTTGATTAAAACAAGACAGAAGCCCAGAATGGCCAAGGAGGAGCTAACAAGTGAAAGAGGAGGGACAGAAAAGGTGAGAGAGAGGCCTTTGATATCAAGGGATGCTGTGATGCCTTTTATCTCCAGTGCTGGGGATGCTGGACACAGAACATTTAAATAGATTTACTGCTACTGTACACTGATGTCTGTGTAAATCACTACAGCACCACACGGTTTACCATGGCATCTACAAGAACAATTTAAATTCAGTATTAAAACTGCACAGCACCACAAAATTCAGGCTCCTGCAGCTTCACTGGTTTCTGACAGGGTTGTAGGTGATAAGTAGGTATTAGACTTTCTCTTCTCGGCTGTGCTGGGTGAGAAGGTTAGAGCCCCAAGACCCACCAGCTTTGGTGACCATTCTGCACATCATTTCAGCTGTAAATAGTCTTGGGTTAAATCTCTCTCTCCAGAAAGTGTTTAGGAGTGACAACCAGAAACTGGAGCAGAATCGGAAAAAATTGTGTACCCACATCGAAGTCTGGAGTCTGGCCACTCTTCTCAATTTGGAAACCCCCTTATTGCTACCTGTTAGTTCTGAATTTTGCTCAAAATAAATCCAGAATTTGTGAACATTGTTTCCCTTTCTAATTGAAAAGAGTTTTATGAAGCATCATGAAACATCCACAAAATCATGAACCTCATCAACTGACATTACAAGCTGGTACAAGAGCTGTAAACACACAAGGGAAAAAAATACAAATAAAAGAAAACTCTAGTATTTTATTGAGTTCTATTTGAGGAAAGACTTTTTTCAAAAAAAAGGTTTCCTCTTACTCTGATTAAATCCCTTTGTTCACTGTAATGTGAACAGCACTTGAAGCTCCATAGATCAATGTGAGCATTGACAACATTTTCACATTCACTTATATGGATTTAGCATTATTCTTAACTTGATTCTTCAAATGTGATTTCAGAGGAGAAGTCATTACTAAGGATTTTATTATGTACAGCCACATTAAAATTATTTTCATTATTTCACTGAACTTTCTAGAACAATGTTGGCTATCATCAGGTATTCTGAAAACTTAACTCAAGACTTGGCACTGCTTTACATACACAAATAATGCAAAGTGAAATCAGATTTTCTCCAATTTGCTAAGGATAGGAGTCTTTTATTGAAAATTTAGGCTGGGCACCAGCATAAAGATGTACAAATTAAAATCAGCAAAGATAGCCAACAGAACTGAGTTTCCTCGTCCTTACCTGCTATCATCAGAACACATACTCAGGAACCAGCAGGGTAACCCTTCTGAAGGGTAATCCGGACACACCCCACATGCCAGGGACTTTCTTTTCAGTGGCTGAGGAACACAATTGCTGCAGCCCATCAACATCCTGCAAAAGAACAACCTCGCACCTCAAGTCCAATAAGTCTGGCTGTGCAACGGACAGGCAATTAAGTCTGTGTCAAAGCAGTTGGGGAATACACACAGCTTTATAAATATGTAATTTTTATTGAGGTTTCCAGTTCATTTACTAGAGCTCAATTTAGTCAGATGGCAACTGCTGTACGAAATTGAGTCATGGGTCAGCAAACACCTTTTGCATACAAAATGCCACTACGTTTTGATCAGCAAGTTATGCCATATGAGCAGCTTTTGGGGCAACAGCCTGAGAATTAACTACTGAAGTTCTGGGCCAAAAAACCCAGGGGTAAAGGAGATACCAGTGCTGATTAGGAATAGGCTTGAGCCGATTCTTCACACAAGTCGATGTATGTTTGGTACCCGCTTAGTTCTGCAAGAGTCTTCCTTGTGCAATCCACGAGTCCTGAAGCAGGTAATGTTACCTTTATGACTTAGACTTTATTTAAATTAAGAGCTATTTAGTTAATTTTTCCAATCATTCAAGATATATTTAATCAGCTTTACATCATCACTGTGTCTTGAAGTAGTGATCATGAGGTTTTGGAGCTGCTGGCTGAAGACCCAAACGGCTATGTGCTGATAGGAGAAAGGCTGCAACCCCTGTTCATTCTGGAGTTGCTACTCTATAAGTAGCCTTTGATGCAGACGCCATCTGCATTTCTGCTTATTGAATGGACTCTGCCCATCTTCCTACAGGGGGTGAAAAGACCCTGCAAAAGAACTGCAAAAAAATTCTGGTTCTGTCCACTTCACCAGTTATGGTTTAAAGAAAAAACAAACAAAAACCAAAACCTACCACATTGGCTACAACTCGAATCTGGGCAAAATTACTGACCTATATAAACAAATTTTGTGACTTTTGGTTCCAAGTCTCTGTTTCCACAGCATGCAAATATATAACTATAAACATGGGAAAATTGCACCTCTGCCCATTAAAGAATCTCTCCCAGTAAGTCATCCAGGCCTGTTCTTTCTCCAAGACTGGAATGCTGAAATGCATTCTAGCATACCTTCTCTGTCACAGCATAACAAAAAGCATAAAGTTTCAAAAAGCATAAAGCATAAATGTTATAAAAATATTGGTTACATGGGCTAGCCTTTACATACAGTTAGGACTTAGACAAGACTACTTGTTGCCCTTGAATGAGTAAAAGGGTAAAAGTGCAAAGGTTTAGGACACATTAATTGCACAGCCAAGATACAGCATTAATACTCTCATTTCATAAGTGTTGTTACACAAATTGCTCAAACTTATGGCACATAACTGTTGAGTCGCAGAACAATTTAGGTTTCAGGGGACCTTTGGCACTTAACCTGCTCTAATGGCTTGCTCCAAGCAGGGCCAACTTTGAAGACAGATCTAATTCTGAAGTCAGGACAAGACAGGGCCTTGCCCAGTCTACTCTTGTGCATCTCCAGGGAAGGATGTAGCCAGCCGGTCAAGGCAAGTCATTATTTCCTTCTACTCAGCACCAGTGAGACTGCATCAGAGTACTGGGTCCAGCACTTTGGGCTCCCCAGTGCAAGAAAGACCTGATGCGAGAAAGACATTGACAAACTGGAGCCAGAAGAACTGGTTTATCCAAACACACTTTTCCTTCAATACAAATACCAAATACAACCAGTATCAATTTCTGACCCGTCTAGTAGAGGCTGTAGCCTTTTTTGCCATTGGAGAATACTGTTCCATAAGGTTCTAAGGAATAATTTGAGGGGAAACATATTGGGGCCAGAAGTATTCTTGCCATTTCTGATAGCCAGTTTCTGGTTGTTCCATTCCAAAATTTGATTTTTCTATTAAATTTACATTCCAAGTATTGGATTTTAAAGCTGACGCTCTTCCATAGTGATTTTTACTCTCAAATCCTGATCAAATGTGTATGTTTAAAGCTTCTTGGATGCAGCCTTAGAGTACATTAATTCCCTTTCTAAAAATGCAGCACAGAGACATATAATTTGTTTCAGTGTCACTCCCCTTCCAAATGTCACAGAGACCTCCCATCATATATAACTTGTACCTGGCTCATGGGGATTTTTATAGACATTACAGGAAACAAATTGGCCACAAGCAATGCCCTTGTGCCATATACTGCACTTTTATTCATCTCTATACACCTTCAAACTTCTGCTACACGGCAGAGATAAGTTATGTGCAACAACTTCTGCTTCTTTCTCAACGCACCAACTCTCAGGTACTCACAGAATAAAACATCCATATCTGCCAAATTAACATCAGTTTTTATAGTTACATTAGATTCAACGTAATATACATTTTAGTCTGGATTTTTTTTTAACATCCTCTGTGTGAGGAAAAATAGTACAATATAGAATCACTAAAAGTATCTACAAATACACAAATTATACAGTAGTGAATACAGCACCCTATGGGTCAGGATGGCCAAGTGGCCTAAGGCGCTGCATTCAGGTCGCAGCCTCCCCTGGAGGTGTGGGTTCGAATCCCACTTCTGACAGCTCCTTTTTGGGGCTACAACTGGCTGGCAACCAGTCACCAGTGGTGTTTGATCCTTGGGGTTCAGTTCTAGGAACCAGCTCTGTTCAAAACATTTCTTTATCAATGATCTGAATGCAGCAGTTGAATACACCATTAGCAGCTGGCTGATGATACTAAACTAGGCAGTGCTGTTTGCTCTTTTGAGGAACAGAGGACTTCCAGAGGTATCTAAGAGCACTGGCCTATGATTGATGGTATGAAATTTAACAATTCCAAATGCTGTATTCTTCACCTGGGACAGAGTAATGCTGGGCACATGTAGAAACTGGGAGAGGAGTGGCTGGAGAGAAGCCCTGCAGAAAGAGATCTGAGGGTGCTGGTTGACAGCAGGCTCAACTGGAGCCAGCAGTGAGCCCTGGCAGCCAAGAGGACAAACCACGTCCCAAGGTGCAACAAACACACCATCACCAGCCCATGAAAAGAGGTGATTATCCCACTGTATTTAGTGTTGGCATGGCCTCACCTCGAGCGCTGTGTGCAGTTCTGTGCCCCACAATTTAAGAAGGGTGTTGAGGCACTTGAATGCATCCAGAAGAGGGCAACAAAGCTGGTGAAAGGGCTGGAAGGAATGTCTCATGAGCAGACACTAGGGACTTTGGGCTTGTCTAGTTCAGAGAAAGGAGACTGAGGAGCAACCTTGCTGGTCTCTAAAGCTTCCTGAAGAGGGGCAGTGGAGACGGCGGTGCTGATCCGTGGGACCCAATGACAGGGCACATGGGAATGGTTCAAAGCTGCACCAGAGGAGGTTTAGACTGGACATTAGGAAGCATTTTTTTACCAAGAGGGTGGTCAGATTGCAACAGGCTTGCTGGAGAAGAGACTGATGTCCCAATCCCATCAGTGTTTAAAAGGTATTTGGACAATGCCCCTAATAGCATGTTTTAACTTTTGGTCAGCCATGGAGTGATCTGGCAGTTGGACTAGATGATTGTCCTGTTCTATTCTATTCTACTCTTAAAAAAAAATTGGGTCTCAAATTAAAATGTTAGATCTAATTGTCTCAGCCTAAAGAAGAGTGCATTTCATAACCCAGCCTCCAAAATCTGGTGGGGTTTCTACCTCGTCCCCACCACCACACCTGCTCACCTGCACTAGCCCTGAGTCTTCCCTGCAGTAGCTCTGATGCTGGATGCCTCACTGACGTAGCAGGAAACACTACTTCTCCAACCTGGTCTTCTGATGCTTTAGGGAGTGGGACTCACCTGCCAGGCAACCTCCTGGAAAGCTGTGACACCCGCTTAAACGGCAAGATCCAGGGAGTGAGCAGAGCAAAGCATGAGAGGGAGAAGCAAGAACCTCCATCCCTCCCCCTTTTGCCAAGGTGAGCTGTTATTTGGCTCCAGATGTTTCCTAAAACTACAGCTTCCATCTCAAAACTAGCTTTTTTCTTTGCCTTTCAACTTGTTCTCCCAAATACTTTGGATATTGGATAATGTTCTTATTTTGCTAAAATTTACAAACCTCTCAAAAACATGTATGAATCAGTAATTGAATTAAACTTTCACATTACATATTTAGAGTTAAGTAAACATCAAGTAACATTCTGGAACACAAAGTATTTCTGAAAAACAAGGTCAGAAACATCAGTCACAAGAACACTCTTCCCACAAATGTAACGGAGGACTAGGACTTTTAGTGCCATAAGCTGTAATTGTTAAATATCCAGTACTGCAAATGCTCATCAGACATGTAGTAATGACCTCTGAACACACATAGCACTAGATTGTTATAAATTGTAGGTATAAAAGATTAATTATTTAATTATTCCACAGGAAGAAACAGACTGAAGAAGTATTTTAATTACCTGATATTAAAACAGACTTTTACAAAGGTCACTAGTGCTTTCCATCTGCAAATGGACATTTCTTCAGTGGAGTTGCTACCCTACCCAAAACACTTACCTACCATACCTTATATACAGAAGATTCATCTCTGGTTTTCTCCAGAACCTTAACCCATGGGGTGGTGTTCACCCATCCATTCTTACCCATCAAGCAGCATTACATACACAGCGATGTTTTACAGAACATACTCACAGGAAGCAATGTTAAGATCACCATCTCCTAAACTGTGAGTGCTAAATCAGTATTTAATTCCATGTTCCAGACGGTAATTCTACCAATACTGGAATTACGAAAGCAACACATTTGCCTGCTCTGAATGCACAGCAAGTCCGGCATGTTTGGGTCTGCCAGACATACAACAAAATCAGAAGGCAGCTGCTGAAAGCAGTGATTCACAACTGTGAGCCGTAGGGTGACGGGACGAGGGGCTTCCTGAGGAATCCATTTTGGATGAAACCTGAAATCAGCATCCTGGTTGTTTGCAGTCTTTCAGGTCCCATCAACACAACTTACAATAGTAGTACATTATCTACCCTACACAGGCATCAATCTAAGTATTATTAAAAATTATTTGATCTAAACTGATGGTGTACACTATGCCTAATGTTTGAGGAAAAAATATAACTGAGGCAGAGATATACAGAGATATATGTATAAAAAACATGACATAATTTTCTGTCACAAGCAAAACAACAGCTCTGAAGCCTAGAACCTCCTTAGCTTCATTTAAATTATAATGAGACTAGTGAGATCATATAAATCAGAACAGATGTACCTACAGTATTTGACATGATTTAAGCATCTGAGAAAACTACCAGTGAGAAGGCATTCACTAAATGCATTATGCATTCAAACACCTATTCAAAACTGTAGCTTTTTTTTTTTTTACAGTCCCTTCCTGACCCTCCTATAAATCCCATTAAGAGGCTTGCCTGGGGGGAGAGAAAAAGAACTGCATGTGACTCAGGCCACCATATAAGATAAGAAAATCCCTAACTCCAATGGCAATTCACAAGTTACTTCAGTGGGTGTAACCACATGCTAGGAACTGCAATACCTGGTTAAAATAGAAAAAGAAAAAAGTAACTAAAAATCTATCAGTAGCTTCATTAATAACAGTAAGATGACATTCTAAAATGCAGTAAGAAAAAAATCATTAGAAAGCTGGCATTGATCTATTAGAAGTCAAGACTTCTCATAGTTACTTGGGACAGGAAAAAGGGCAGAGTAATTTAAATATTTCTAGTCTGCTTAAAATATTGGTGCTGGAAAACCTATTTGTCTAAAAGTGATGACTGTACTTCTGTTTCATAAGCAACTGATCAATCTGTTCAACCTGCTAAACCATAGCAAATATAAGCAGTCTGATAGTTTAAATTTAACTTTTTTAGGAGATAGGTGCCCTACTGTCTTAATACTCAGTCTTAAGTTTTCAGAAAGTTTTGAGAATATTTGGAAATTCCAGAATATTAGAGTAAATAAATGTGCTTTTCATCCATTAAATCAAATCTCCATTTTGGACAAGGCTGCACAGGAGCTGCTGGACCTATGAAACAGCAGCGATATAACAGGATGCACAGAGCCATGGGTTAAAAAGTCCACAGCTATGAGTTCTGCATAGCTTGTAGTTAACAGCATCTCCCTTCTGGTAACACACTGTAATGGGTGAATTAAGTCTGCAGATGATTTTTAAAATAATGACACAATTATAACACAATATTCTGCCAATCAACTCTTCCATATTCACAGACTATATTAACAGACAAAAAGAGAAAGAGAGAGGTAACACAGACCACAGAATTTCATCAACAAATCCCCATAGAAAGTTCAATTCCTTGTTCTCTAACAGATCATTTATGCTGAATTAAAGGCCTGCACAGAACAAAAAAATCTGCCAAATCCTTTGTTAATATATTATTACATAGTTTACCCTCGCTATTAAAAATATGACACAAATTGTGCCAAAGCACATGTTAACTGACAGTAACGATTTCTGAGAAGACAATCCTTTGTATAAATTGGCTTTCAGAAACTATCACAAGATGGACTGGACTGAATATAGAGAGGCATTTGAGGGAAAGAAGACTAATTATTAAAAAAAAAAATCTGATTATCAGTATGTGTGCTAGCTACTTCATAATCACAGGGCAATATCTGCATTCTTTTACACATAAGCTGTTCAGCAAAGATAGGATCAAACTCTTCACAGGAATATGTTCAGCTCTCTAGTCAATTTGAAATCAAAATAATCATATTAGCTACACAAGATGTCCAGACTTAAATAACTTCCATTATTAAAGGACGTACACAGTCAACTTTTTCTGAGATTAGAACTGCAATATCTTAGCTAGTCACAATGACTGAAACCGAACTCTCAACATTTGCATACACTCCAAATATTTCCTGTGAGAAGTCACAAGGCAAGAAGTACAGAACCATGAGCAGCTCAGAAATCTTTTCTCCCTCTGGAGTGGTGCACAAGGGAGTGCTTCTGGTAAATACGATAGAGAGAATGACAAATCTTTGTTGTTTTGTTTGTGGTTGTTTTTTTTTTTAAACGGACTATAACCTTTTTCAAACAAACATATTTCAGGAGGTCAATGCAAACAGGCAGTAAAAGCCAGAGAAAGATGTTGTTCTTTAACAAAGGAGCAGTTTTCTCCCAGCAACCCTCTATTAAATACAATCTCTAAACTAATAACAAATAAAGATTCCCATATTCTTATGTGCCAGCTGCAGCCAGAGCTGTAACTGTGAGCAGAGCCCTTACTGACCAGAGAGGAAAGAACAGAGACAGACCCCACACATATGTGAAATTCCCCTGAAAGAGTTTCAGGGAAATGGATAATTTTATGGGCAAGCTGGGCTTCTACCATTACCACCCTGCACTGTCATACATGACAGAATATTGCCACATGGTATTTTTTCCCTTAATATAAAATTTTCTCCGGTAAATGAATGGCTATCACCAAAGTTTTCTCATCTGGGTTTTACAAATGTTGCCCATGGACTAGAGGAGAATACAGCAAGGCAGAGACCATCTCATTATATACTCATCACAAAGCATAAGAGATGCCCAGATATGATCAGTGCTTATCACTCAGCGTGAGCGACTGAACGACTGAAATGGATGGAAGCTGCTTCCAGTTTTTTTCTCCTGACACCAAATGCACAAGTCACTTTGAAAAGGATTAGATGAAGTTCAGTGAAGTATATTCTAAGTAGGTGGACACCAAGGGATTTTTCAGATATCTCATTACTTCTGCTCATTAATGATAGGACAGTATATTTTCAACACTTCGTGGTCTTCAGAGATTTTTTTTAAAACAGAAGTAAAAGGAATAATCAGGATACCATGGCTCACCTGTTCCCTTTGTCGTTGAAACAAGCCTATACTGGCAGTTCAAAGCATGTCTGAATTTGCATTTATCTTACTGAGAAACAATCCATTACCAGCAGCTAATGATCTTTTTTACCCTAATGAATCTACCTTGAAAAGAATCTACCTGGGGCTCCACGCTGTTCACAGTTATTAAAAACATGAAAGCTGCTCTAACTCTGCTGAGGGCATTGATGTTTAACTCTGATGTCAATTAAATGTCAGCTTTACAAACTGACAATTCAATTGACAATATTCAATTCAATATTGACAATACAATTCAGACAACAAATATCTTATATTTAAGATAATGCCCGCAGAAGCTCTTCTCTCAGTGCAGGAGTCCTGGATCTCTACTGGCACAAGCCACACTGCAGAAGGGCAGTCCCAAAGGGCAGCTTTGGCATAGGGAAACACGGATACCCAGAAAGTGAAAATAACACATACCTGTTCCTGACAACACAGAGAACGCTTGTGATCGCAGAAAGCTACCTACTGCAAGCCAAGCCCGCACATGGATCTCCTATGGACAGACATCACCACAATATGGGGCAGCTTCTTATTCTTTCTGCTGCTACTGCTTTTCAGAACACGTGCAAATGATTGAAAAAAACAGCATTTATTTGCAGGTGTGCCTGTCCTCAAGCCAAAGGCTCCACTTTTTACAAGCTCCACTTGTAAAAGTCACATTCCCCTTTGAAAGGTAATGCTGTCCTTTTACTGTGGGCAAATCCACTGGCTGCTAGAAATATTCACTCTTACCTCAGAGCGATAATTTCACACTCGTGTTTAACTGGAATTAATTGATTTTCCTGATCCTTCAGTGCTAGTGCTAGGCTCTGACAGCTCCTGTTGTCCCCCAGACACTAGTGGATGGTCCCCATCGCTTTTGCATGGTTACAGAGCCTCCCCACCAAAGCACCCAGGTACTTAATGTCTCCTCAAGAGGAGAGCCCACCAGCCTTACATCATGTAACCTCTAAGAAAACAAAACTCCATGCGTTCCCATCTTTCTTTCTGCTTAACTAAAATGAGGAGCAGAGCTATATTGCAGCCTTGGGGCAATCAGCACTGGGCAAAGCAGAGGATATCCAAGTAACAGCAGCATCAAGAGCCTTTACTCAGTACATGCTGTGGGGTTTACTGAATAACTGAAATAATAATAAAGAATATCTCTGCTTTGCCATGTGCAATTTTGCTTCCCTCCCTTTTAATATGAAGAGTACTTACTGTTCAAGAGAGATTATTATAAATAGCAACTGGAATATAAGAAATAAACTGGAAATATCTGTAAACCTGCTTCTTTATCTGACTGGTGTCAGGTAAGGTAAAATAAAAATTCCAATCTCTACGTATGGAAAGTTATATAACTAGGTGAGTGGGTTTAAAAACAAAACACAGATCTCAGAAAGTTATATTCACCTGTCAAAGCAAGTAAACTACCAGATGAAAGGGAGGCTACGTCTGAATTTGATTAAAGCCTTATTTTTTTTTCCCTGAGTGTACAGATTTAGACTTGCTGAAGTCTGCATATTTAAAATACACAATAATAAAGATAAGCTATTGAGTCATCACCAATTATTTTAAAAGAGCAAATTATTTATTTATAAAGAAACTGACATTTATGAAGAAAGACAAGAAGGACTCATAGCAGAAGAAGCAGCAGTCTTTGGCTTTGGAGGTTTTGTTTTGTTTTCCTAATTTAATTTACTTTGCTTCATCTCCATTTTTAACTTCAGAAGTATTATATTTCAAATCTTTCCTTTTTGGCTTCTCCTATTGTGGCCTTTAGAGCTTATGGCAAACCTTTCACACACCTTAACAAGATATCAACCATTAATGCAATAGCCCCATCTATTAAATGGAAGGAACGAAATAAGTGTTATAACACAAACCAAAGCCCCTCAGCTGCCCAGTGATCAAATGTCACAAGCATCAATTTGTTTAGCTCTTTAGATAATGTTGGGGCCCTAACAACAGGACTAAATACATTTTCCCATGTTGTCCATAAGCATTCCTTTCTTTGTCTGTCTTTGCCATGTGTTGCCCCAAAATACACAGAGAAATGAGATAATTCTGTTAACAATTAGCTTCTGATAATAAATGCCAAACTATTTCTTATCTCTCAGATTAGAAAAAGTCAGGCAAAATGCAATTATTTGCCAAAAGGTAAATAACCTTTTGATGGCATCTTCCATTCTTGGAACTATTCTCATAAATAGCTTTTTTGCTCTTATGACGCATCTGTTGCATTTATTTCTTCCCTTCCCATGAGACTCCCCATCTGCTGTATACATCTGAAATGGCATCTGATAATTCCTGCTAAGAAAACAGGTCTATTCTGGTCTTCAGATTCACTTTTTCATAAACATCAGCATGAATAGAGGAATATATTAGGGAATCAGACCTAGAATTCTGTGTTCAGAAAATAATCTTGTCCACATTAAGAAACAAACAAAAAAAATGGGGCTTTGGGAGTGAGGGAAGGCTTCATTTTGACAGTACAGTTCACAGGAGAATATGTGTTTAAAGTAAAAAGGAGCTGACCACCCACTCATTATAAAGAGGAACAAAACAGTTCACCATGAAAAGGCTTAAGCCAATGGTGTCGTTCTTTCACTGTGGTTAGTTAAAATACAAAGAGAATTGTAAGAGTTATATTAAAGATGGAAGATCAAGTAAGGAGAAAAACAGAGACTGCATGGTCGTCCCCAGCCCTTCATGGAGTTTGTTGCAGAGTTTTGCATTGTCTCTTGAAAGGCTCTGTTTCTTCTGAAAGAAAAGTTAGGAGAATAATAAAGCAGGTTTTTTTACCTTAGTTGAAAGATTGATAAAAGGATGGAAGTCATACTGTATTATGGCCACAAAAAGATTACAGGGATTAAAGCAAATTCAGTATGACATAACAAGCCCTTGTACAAACCTGGCTTGGCCCTTCTGCCTTTGCTATAATTCAGATAGAACAATGAATCATACACCAAACACTATCCAGAATAAACCACACATCATATCTTGTGGTAAATGTCTTGTGTTCCTCACACCAAACACTATCCAGAATAAACCACACATCGTATCTTGTGGTAAATGTCTTGTGCTCCTCACAACTGGTCTTTTCATAAAGAGCCAAAAGAGCCATCCCTCTAGACAGTCTGAAGACAACCAAGTGAATTTTCTTCCTGTAACTATGAGAGCCAGGAAATAGAGGTAAAATTCCCATGTGGTAAGTACAATTTTAACAGCTAGAATTTTAACATGGCTCCCAAGTTATAAAAGATTTGCTATAAAAATTATACTTGTATTAACGATTTTTGGATATTTATAACTTAGAAACTGTTACAGAAATGACAAATCAAAAATATTAGCTGAAGGCAAACCACCCTCTAGTGTTCTGATAATTACAATTAGGGAGCTTAATGAAATCCAGCGTATCAGATTAGTTTCAGAATCCTTACACCTCTGACTTGTGCTATCGTGATATTTTCCAACAAGTATGAAGCTGATTAGATCTACGAACTAATTTTAGAGTTTTCACTTCAGAATGATTTTTGTGTACTTTCCAGAACTATTTAAGAAAATATTTTCCAATTAATTGAAATTCATTTAGTGTTCTCACCAAATTATTCCTCAATGAGTCTGAAGCAGATAGATACACTTTCTTTTTCACAAGGGCCTTTGATTTCTTCTCTGCATGTCGAGACATGCACTTAATTAAAACTTTCCATCACAGTGGCATTAGCTAGACACACAGGGCATACCAAGTCCCTCTCAGGCTTCCTGCCAAAAAGCCAACAGTGCTGATGCTTTCTTTCATTTGCTTTCAAGTGTCAGCAAAACAGGCAATTTATGACCACATAAATATGGAGCCAACAACCTATGACCACTATCCGCAGCAACATAGCACAGACACAGACATTTCCTTGGTCCTTTTTCCTCGTGCTGGTTCCTGTTGCCAAATGCAGAATCAGAACACACTTCACTAAGTGTCTTCTATAACACTGTAATAAAATAAATCACCAATATGAGTGTTCAAAAAGGTGTCAGGGAGAAGCATTAACAAATCCCATAACCAGACAACGGGATTTGTGCAGTTATCTACTATTCACCATGTTGAAAATTTAACCCCAGGGCTTTATACACACAAGCAGGATGCAGATATTTCCCATTGTGAGATGTGGTTTGGGTTTTTATCAGAATATTGGCATTTTTGCTAAGAAATAAAGATAAAGGGAGAAGAGCTTTCTGCTCTGATACAGCATTATGATTGTGGGCAGGGATTTAAAGAAGCATCTGAATAAAGTGAAGCATCTGAGAAATCATGTAATTGCCAGAAGCATTTAAAAAAGTCTGTACGACACAACAACCAGCTCTCATTATGTGGTATCAGTTCTGCTTTAGAAGATTTCAGAGAGGTATCTAGCAAGCAACCCTTGAGAGAAAAATATATTTCAGACCACTATGTAGCTATTCTTACATGTGAAAGATGCAGCAATCTAGAAGCCACTTAGCTCCCTGAGGTGCTGATTGTCATGTGTGCCTTTCACTTTAAGTTAAAATTAAACTAGAGTGGTTTTAAATTAAGACTAGGTTTCATGTGTGGCAGCACTGATAATTCTCTAATCCGCAGGCTTCATTTCCTAAAAATGAAAGAAATTATGAAGTTATTTTTACAGCCAGAATCTAATAGGAGCAGTTCTGCTAAGACTGGAAACATACCAATGACTGGAGGTATCTGCAGGGAACTGAGGCCCAAGCTCAGCACAAAATCTGAGGATTTGAGCATGAGGAAAAGTTCATCCTCGTCTGTGAAATATCTTCATGGTCTCCTATGCAAGAAGAAAAAACTGAACTGGGGCATGAGTACCTCCAACTGATTTCATCACTCAGCAAGACTGACCTTCAGTTTATACTTTGTCGTATTTTTCTTCCAAACGCATTTCTTGAAAAGCAAAACCAAACACCATTTTCCTCATTCTTCATACTCTTGATAAAGAGCAGCGCTAGAAAGTTCAAGTGAAATAATCCTGACTTCTAAAATAAGAGCAAAAGAATTTCACAGACTTCAGAAATGCCAGAGTTTTGCCCTTCTGCAGGAGCTTGAACAGGGTGTGATGGGGAACACACCCCTGCACACTGAAGAGCCCAGCCAAATACACGACATCTTACAGATCTTGCTCAGAAACTCTTTGCCTCCTGAATCTTGTAAAGCTCAAAGGAACTGGAAACACAACAAGAAAGGTGTCTGCAGTTTTGCTCACACATTAATTACTTGAGATCAACTGGAGAAGTAGATAAATATACTCGCATTCCCATGCAAAGAAAAACAAACAAACAAAAATATCCTGTCACTGAGATGTTGGGTCCTCTTTGTAATTTCGAGCACCAACCACTTTTGAAGAGGGAACTTATGGTATTAAAGATTATAACTGAAGTGCAAGTGTAATCCTATAATTAAAAAATCCGCAGGCAATCATCAGGCACTCTTACCAAAAAAAACCAAGATACAGCACAGAAACACAACAGGAGAGTTAAACAATTCCGAGTATTAGAGCTATAGCATGAGGCTGGTGTAGAAATGGAGATGACTTTCTCTGACAAACAAGATACATGTCAGGTTGGCTGGTTAGCTCATGCAAATGCCTTCAAAAGGCTCTACAAGAGGAGGAGTAGAGCCTTATTTTAAATAGACTTCTGTAGAAATATAATTGAGAAAACAGTAAGCACTTAAGATCACAATAAAAATAAACCCTGAGTTCACATCAGGGCGATCAGGATGCCTGCAGATCAGAGTCCTTTCCTCTTTTTGTTTATCTTTTTCTTTCCTCCAAAACAGTTTGAATTAAACCTAGTAACACTAGCCGTCAACAGGCCAAACACTGGCAACAGACCACACAAGCTTCAGCTGCTGTTTCAGTTCTCCAAACCTTCTTAAAGTTCAAACCAATGAAGGGAGGAGACGCCATATACTTATGTCAGGAGAAAACTTAGAGAGACTTGGATGTGGCAGCTAACTTCTAATTAGCCAGAGATACTAGTGGTAATTTGTGCACTTCATTGGACCAAGGTGGTATCCTCCACGAGCTTGATTCAAACATATGCCACATGCAAGGGACAAATGGATGCAGCTCCAGAAATGGAGCCATTGTATAAGCACTTCAGCAAACATCCTCATTATTCTCACCTCCCATTTCTCACAACTGCTTCCTTCAATCTGCTAAACTCATTTAGGGATTAACTAGATGGACACCAGATTTGTCACCGAGGACATCTTTTGAAGTGCTCCAATCTAAGCTAGAGAAGGAAAAGAGAAGTGAGCATGCCATCCAGGAGAAATACTCTCCAGTTGACAGGACACACTTTAAATCAGTTACACAGCATAACGTTTCCAAACTGAAGAACATATATAACCACAGGTCAGAGTACACCTGAGCACCAAGATGCCAGTGGTAGGTAGGCAGACAGAGTTTACTAAAAATCGTGAGGATGTGCTAATCTGGGGCCTACCTTTGCAGACCAACTTCCACATATAAAACTGGTTCCCACAAAATAAAAATCCCCTCTCTAAAGCCATTTATATACTTTCCCCTTCCACGGGAGGACAATGATATCAGCAATTGCTCTTGCAAGACTGTACACAACATGAATAATACAACACATCAGAAACTCATTGGTAGCCTCTGCTATTTCAAGGCTAGTGTCTACTAGAGATTTAATTAATTGGAGAAAAATGAACATGATAGAAAAAAAGATGAGATCAGAATACAAGACAGACAACACAGAGAAACCACAATAGTTCAGTATTTAAAAGCATGGGATCAGCTCTCTAATTAAATTGAAATCAAGAGGAATCCACCTCTTTGTTAGCAATGTCAGTTCAAATTAACAATGCAACTTCTTCTAAAGCAGCTGAGAAGTATTTTCCTCATTAATTTTGTCAAAGCTGTTCTGATAGGACAATTACTTTTATCAACTTCATTATTCAGTCCATTCAACACAGATTATCCACTAAAAAGAAACTTTGTATGTAAAATTTAAAAAAATTAATAGAAAGGTATAGATTAAAAAAGGAGCTGAGATACTATATACTTGATAACTTCCAAAGATCTGGTGATAGGAGATAATTCAGTTTTTAAGTCAGAGTTTTGTAATTTTGTTAAATGCTTTGTGGAGATTAGCAATGTATTATTAGAACTAGTTTTACAAGAAAATAAACTTTAAATCATGCTTTCCTATAGAAAAATAGCTTTGTCCCTCATGATATTTCCCAGTAAATACAGTATTTCTTTTTTAGAAAGAGAATTAATGTATCAAACCAAGATTTTCAAAAATTCTCCAAAGTTTTAGACCCTCTATTTGTAGGAGTTTATAACGTTTAAAAATGATCAATAAAAACTCAAGATTTTCTTGTTCGCAATTAACAGTCCTTTAGGAAAGGACAGGCTGGAGAGCTGGGCAAGGAAGAACCTCATGAGGTTCAACAGGGAAAAGTGTAGGGTCCTGCACCTGGGGAGGAATAATGTCAGGCATCAATACAGGTCAGGCATGGACCTGCTGGAGACAAGCTCCGAAGAAA